>WEKX01028400.1:0-11702 GCA_013390025.1 Pitta sordida | reverse complement strand
GCCAGATTCTCAAGATGTCTTTTCTTGTGTCAGCTCTTTCTGTTCCAAAGCTACATCTGTGTTTTTTGCTTTCAAATCTAATTAATTTTCCTTTTACTACTACAGCCAGAATAATCAGCTGCATCATGGAATTTCACAGCAGAAAATATCCCCTTGCACTCAAACACACTTGAAAACTACCAATAATCAAGAAGTATTTGAAATACTTTCATTTTAGCAAGTTTTCACATGCATCTCATAGGAAAAGAAAATCCATCATGTGAACGAACTTGTGCTAGTAATGTTTCTAGAGTTGTACATACTCCGTGCACTGTTCCTGAGTGTAATGGTATTTCAAGAGATCTCTGAGATTCAACACACCAAAAAAAAAAAAAAAAAACCCCACCCCACAACTATTTCATGATCATGACCAGTCATTTCCATCAACAGTGGTGAAATGACTCAACTAGATCTCATACGGCAGTGGAGTCCTGTTACTAACCATTAATTACAAAATATTTATTTTAATTTCATCATGCTTCTTGGGAGAATCCCATCATCATTACTGGTGATTACAGAACTTTCCACATAGTTGGGTAGTAGAGTTAGTATTACATTGTCCTTTACATTAATTTCACAAATACATCTCATCAGAAATTAAGAAATTGGTTTGTACTGTATTTCTATCCTTACTCTTAGTATACAAACAGCCATTTGCAGGAGCCAAATCCTGGATACGTTGGTACTTATGTTCTAATTTTCAAGCTGATTAAGATGTCTTAATACCCCAGAGGCATATCAAGCCAGCATTTGGGTGTGAAAAAGGCCATATACAATCATATGCTGAATCATAGCATGTACATGATGGTAACTGATCTGTTAAGCTTCACTCAGTTAAGCTTTGCCACTTTCATTTTTTAAAGTAATCATTTTACAGAATGTTTTGGGATTTGGAGATGGGAGAGTAACAAAGGAAAAGAAGATTTAAATCCTTAATTGACTCTTAAAATGCACATAAACTTCAGAAGTCTCCACTTCCTCTGGGATTAAAATAGGTCTATAATATGCAACACAGTTCTATTACATTCTGAAGCCATATGTCTTCAGAAATTAGTTATGAGATGAACTGTATTCATGTGTAATAGTCAAGCATTTCCCTCTACTTTCTGAAAGAAAAAAAAAAATTTATTACAGCCAATAGTTACTCAACAGGAATAATTAAAAGTGGTGTGGGAGAGTGAAAGGAAGATGACTCCATTTTCTAGTTAACTGAAATGTTTAAAGATTCACTATTCTAACCTTTGAGCTTAATTAAATCTATTAAAATTGATTGTGAAGCTAATACATTGAAGCTATGAAAAATTATTAAGATTTTTTAGCTTTTAAATATAAACATTTTCAGACTTCTTCACTTTCAAAGAATAACTTAATTTGTAATCAGAGCAAAAAGAAAGTAGAATTTGAAGTTTATTGCAAATCATTAACTTATTTTCATTGTGCTCAGAACCTATTCGCAGCAGAGAAAAATGTCAAAGCTACAGGAAAAAACCTACCTCTTTTACTTAGCTCATTAACAGCAGTAAAACTGGATAAAAACTAGAGCACCTACTAGACCAGTCTTTTGAAATGTAGATCTATTCCTGCTGTCCTAAAGTCAGATTGTACTGAGTCCAACATTCTATGTATCTGTGACCACATATACTAATATCAGTAATATTATTGTGGTCTGAGAAGCTCCGCTCCTTAAAAAATTAAATATTTTGCTAATTAAGTATAGCTCTGAATTCTGTCTCTGGAATACCTATAAAGGTGATATCTGAGAGGGTTTTTTCTGAAGGCAGATAATATTTGTTACATTTGAATTAATTAATGTAACAGCATCCATTGTGGACACACATTTGAGCAAAATGATAAATGTTCCGTCCAGACTAGGATCCATTACAAAATCATAAAACTATAGTGTCCAAAATAACTTGTGCAGAGAGTCTAAATAAAGCCTTTGCTCTTTTTAACCGAACTAATATTTCAGAACTACAGATCAACTGAAAGCATTTGCTAAAATAACATTCAAAAAGAAATTCTCCTAAAAACATGTGGTTTGGAGTTGAAAATAATTTCTGCATCAATGTCCTAGTTGATATCTGCCAGATATTTGGTATTTTTCAATAAGTAGTGTAATGTAACTTGTCAAAATATTTGTGATTTTAGTCTAACATTAATTCAACATTTTAATTGACTCTTTGGATATGAATATTACAGTAGAATTCTTGACAGCCATCGTATATTCTACTGTACCAAATGCTTATTCACAGAGTATCGGACTTAGGTTATTCTTGCAAATACANGGTGGGTGGTGAGGGGGTGGTTAATGCATTGTCTCTGGACTTTTGTAACCTGAGAATTAGGTGTCTGGACAAACATGCCTATTATGATTTGCCCTGAACACCATTACATTGCTGTAGATGCTTACAGCCTAGATGTGTACTCTTCACGATGAAAAAAATTGTGGTTGGCCTGAACCACAGCGTGGTGGTGAATGGAGTTAAACCCAGATGGAAAATAGTAGAAAGTGCTGTTCTCCAGGCCTTCATACCAGGGCCAGTTGTGTTTTTACCTGTACCAGCAATCTGGATGAGGGAATTGAGTCACCTTCAGTCATTCTGCAGATGACACCATGTTGTGTGCGAGTGCTGATCTGCTTGAGGGTTGAAGGTTCTACCTCATATATCATAAAGTGTACAATTTTGGGGAAGTCATCACATTTACATATAGGGAGCATTTTCATTTCTGGGCTAAATCCATATCTAAACTCTGGTTAAATTTGCATTACTGATTTTATGGCACTGATGGCATTTTAAACCACATATACTAAGTTTTACTCTTTAAAATTACCTTCATTATTTAAAACTGGAATTTGAGACTGACATCAACACAGGTCAATTTAATTACCTTGACACTTACAACTAAAAAATTAATGATTGGTTACTATAGTCAACCCTCTCCACTTTGCAGTTCAACATTCGCAGATGTGCTTCTTCGTGTTATGATTTTTCTGCAATTGAGGAGGTTTGTTTCATGGGGCATTAAAACTGTGCCTGCGTGAACTGAGATGCATGAATATTCAAAGAAGGCCATCATGAATATTCAAATTAGCCCCACTTTGTGCAGACAGACTACAGGTGCACTGCTCTGCCTGTGCCAACCACGGCGCAGAATGCAGTGGGTGCACATGCCACTGCCCCACTCAGTTCCTGCTGGAGTGGTATGTGTGCTTCTCAGCCCTCCCTGCTGTGTTCCCTCCCAGGGCCAGACACCTGCCTTGCTGTGTCCACTGGGCACAGGAAATGGCACAGACATTCCAGGGCTGGGAGCAGTGCCTGACCTCCAGTGGTTCCCAGGTTTGAATACTTTCTTTTTTTTTAATCCGGATTCAGGCAGTGAGTGCTGAGCGCATCACTCAGCATTTAAACATAACAGTGGATCATCAGCAGTGGCTTCCTCGTCACCACAGTAATGGTGCTGCCAATGGCGTGGCGGTTGAGCAGTGTCATGATGCTAGTGCTGAGGGAGAGGCTTCGTGCTGTAGAAAAGGTTATGGCCAGGAGATGCTCCCAGCAAATGTGTGGGGACAGCCTCAGAGTTGTGGCAGCCAGGCATTCTCCAGGAATTGTAGTTGTCTCCCCTCTTCCCTGGCCCAGGCAGTCTCAGGGTATGTGGGAGCTGAGCTCTGCCACCCTTCTCAGTCTCTGGGATCCACCATGGGGAGAGGGAAGAGGCAGGTGGGAGCCTCTTAAGGAGCTGCAGCTGTGCTTCCCTTCTGAAGCCACTATGGGTCCCCCGCTCCTCCTGGGTTGGTGTCTCCTGTGGCCCTGAGGCTGTACACTCCACCCTGGTGTGTCCACCGGGCCCAACAGTGGGGCAGCAGTGGGGTGGGACACAGAGTGCAAGCAAGGTTCTTAGGTGACCGCCCAGCAGAGCCATGCTGTTGGGGACTTGAGGTAAACTCAACCCTGAAGTAAACAAACTATTTCCAGACATTGAGCTAAAAAAAATCAACTTCTAATCCCTGCTTGCAAAAACACCAAGCAAACAAACTAACAAACCAACCCCCCTGCCCAATTTGCATCTAGTAAAAGCCTACCCCATTCCAGCCTAATCATCTATTTTGTCACCTGGGTTTCTACAAAGCTTTCGTTTTATAGCAGGGGTTTTGTTTTGTCTGTTGTTTGCTTGGTTCATTTGAAAGCAGGAGTTTGAAGTTTTTAAGCTCAATTTCTGGAAAAAGTTTTTCACTTGAGGTTTGACTCTACATAAATAACTTCAGTGCCAGAGTCAAATATGGGTTTAAACTCTGTGAGTCTGGCCGCAGCACGATGGCCACATCTTCCAGTCCTGGAGAAAACAATGGAGTGGGGTTGCTTTTGGGGCATCCAAAAGGATGAACAGGTGCGGCTCATTAGGAGGGTGCCAGCCCCTCCTGCCCTCCACCAGTGATGTGTCCTAGAGTCTGCAAAATTCCTGGTGAATGCAGTATGCCCTCAGCATCTCTCCCCCAGCACCAGGACATTGCTCTGCCAGTGCACCATTGGCAGCACTGATACCATGGTGACGAGGCAGTCACTGGTGGCACCTCACTTGCATGTTTAAATGCTGGCAGAACTCTGCACTGCTGGCCCCAGATGCCACTGTACTGTGCCATACATGTCCTGTGGGAGAGAACATGCTGGGGAGGGCTCAGAAATACGTATAGCCCTGTGGCGCCTCCTTCGCCCACTGCAGCTGCTGCAGCAGTGGCAGCCAAAGCCCAGGACTCACCCTGCCGTGGGCTCAGGGACCCCTTCTTCATGACTCCTGTGGAATTCCCAGGCGTGGACGGCGCAGAAGAGACACCTTTTGCTCCCCTGACTGTTCATATCATGCAAGGAGCTTCCGGGAATGTCCCGCAGCTGCCCCAGAGCTGAGGGGGTGGGACTCAGGGTGGAGGGAAATTTGCATATTAATGAGCTGATTATGTACACAGATGGAGGGCTTTGCAGGGGGGGAGGGACCAGACCTGCTGTAGTACAATAAAAAGAGAGTCAACTGTATATAATTATAGCTCAGCAGTAAAACAAGCACTTCAGCCTAAGTCAATGTCTATATTCATCTAAAAATTTTCCTAAATGCTAAGATTTTCTATTCAGACTCATCCACTTGGATGAATTATATACTTCAGTAGGATTTGTTATGGACTACTTCTTTCAGTTTGTAAACTAACATGAACATGGAAGTAAACTATGCTGTCAACAGTTCAGAATTCTTTTTAAATAGCAGTTTTAAAGTTCATAGAGAGACAAATTATATCTGAAGAAGTTTTTTGAACTATAAATAAAGAGAATTCTCCATACCAGCAACTGAAAGTCAGCATAATTTGTTCACTTAGCCAATAGATCTATTTTCTGTGGAAGGCAAAATTATAGGCCATTTTTTTCTTTAAACACTTTGTATGTGAAAATTCTACATCATCCTAAAAGAGATAAATATCAGGCCCTTACTAAAAATAGTAGTGGCTTTGCATGGATTTTTTTGTTTCTGAGATTTTCTACGACACCTGACTCAAGAGAAAGGGTTAAAACTGTGTGTTTTCTTTCCCTAGGGAGATTCAGTGATCTCACTAAAATAACTTCCTAATAGCTGGGTTTGAATATACATTGCTTTTCAAGTTCAACAAAATGTCTAACATTTTATTTTTATCTGTATTACAGTGCAATTGTTTATGGTACTTTATAAAAAATAAATTGTCTAGCATGAGAAATAAAGAAAATTAATGCAGCCATGACAAACAGTGTTACTATGCTAAGATCAAAAATTCACTTGAGTAACTCAAGAACACTCCTAGCACTTTATTAAGATTTTTTTTTTTTTAAGTCAAGCAATGTATTTTATAAGGAATTGACTTTATGCTAAATATTTGTCCCTGTTTGCAACACTTGCACAGCCAATCAAATCCTATGCATTTATGATCTAGGGATAAATTTTAGGATTTAGCTATCTCATGTTTTTCTCAGGTCCTAGTCATACTTCTTATGTGTGTATCATTTCCAAGAAAACCCTCTGTAGTTGAGAATCACATCCAAGAGTTTGCTAACAAAAAACTTAAAACATGTTAAGTAAACTGCAGATTTTAGATGAAACTACTAAACCAGCATATATTTAGGGAAGAACTCTAATACAGAATTTTGTTTCTGCACACCAGCTTTCTTTAAACCTAACCCTCAAATGTTTCATATTTTAAATAAATCATACAATATTCTAGAATCATATTTCTTGCAGTGGATAGATAATAAGATTACTGCTCACCTTCCCCAACCAAGGTATGTGAAATCATGCTACCATTCTACCATAACAGATTGTCAGAGCCTCACATTTATATCACTGTGAAATAGTTGTCTAGAAGGGGTCAGTCAACACTCCTAAAACAAGTCCTCTGACATGGACTATGCAAAAATGGTGGCTGTTGGAATATAAATTTGCTTTGGAACTTAACAGTTAAAAGAAAAAAAACCCCACAAAATCACAATCTGTTTTAAGCATGAATGTTGAAAGATGTCTGGTTTTAATGCACTGGAGGCAGGTTGTGACTTCTGCAAAAGATCATAAATCACAGTTGGTACTTTCCCCATAATCCTCTGTCTCCCCTTGAGGTTTACTACAGGTCTCTTCCAAGAAGTCTTTACCTGCAAGTCAGGTCTGTTGGGAACATCTTAGAAATACACAGAAATAAAAATTAAATTATGGATGTTGAACTTCAAGAAGTGAGCCAAATATTTTCCTGGTCACTAATTCTGTACCTCCAGTTGTCTGAGATTCTATGTAAAAAACGTTATTATCAGATATACAGTCGGGTCTCCTATATTGCGGACCTGGGGTCTTAATCTGGCTCTGCGAAGCCCTACTTCTGCATTGAATGGCTGCTGCACTGCCACCACTGCCACCACCTGCGCAGCATTTTGTCCTGAGAGCAGAATCATTTTGGCCACAAAACACAAGATCCAGAGATTATACCAATTCTTTATGTTTTCACATTGTAGCTTTTTGTAAGCCTACCTTAGCACTGGCAGGCAGTCATATTTGATAAAGCACTTAAGATGGTAATGAAGACAAATTTTCTGCTCCTGCTGAAAACACAAGTGTGATTAATGATGACATCTTTGAAACTTCCCCTCAATTAAAAATGGATAGCACTAGAAATCAGATGGGGGAAAAAAAAAAAGTCAAAAATAGCCAAGTAGAAACCACTGGCCTTTACTCCTGGCACAAATCTGCACAAGTAAAGCTCAGTCAACAGGAAAGTCATAAATATTTATAGTGGAATGTACAGGAGACAGAGAATGCAATAAATACCAATGCTATTGTCTGTTTCTGTTTCAGGCTGATGCTTCTACTTTAGTCACCCTAGTTCCACAATGATTTTCTGACACAACTCCCTTCTTTACTCATAGGCAGTTTTCTTCAAATTATACAGACTGGCAGCAGTTAAACAACTTCAAGCATGATCAGATGAAAATACTTTGAAATAATATTGATCATAATCATATTCAGTCCTATTAGCTAATTTTTTTCCTGTTTTTCCTTCTTTTCTGAATAAAAATAGTTATAATCTGGGGGGAGGGGGAGGGAAGAGAAGTATTGCAGGCACATTTTCTAGTTGATTTTCTTAGGCTGAACTAGGGAAAATACTAGAAATACTTGATAAAATTTATTACATTTTTTACCAGAAGTTTAGAATTGATCATTGGTACCTAGAAATATGCAAGTACATCTGGACATTTAAGATTGTAAATCAAAAATTCCAGAAAAGCAATACAGGAAATCCAATTACTTAATTTACTCTTTCAGGATAAGAAATGGCTCTCCATACTTGTTTTAAAAGTAGTTAATTCATTCTTTTCGTTTAAAGAGTTGGCATCTTATTATGAGTTTACATACTATACCTTTGATTGAGCAGTCATTATATTTTCGTAATTTAGACTAATTTCATGTCAAGTCTGGACTTAAATTGATACCTAAGAGTGCATAAAGCATTTAAAACACCTGAATAAATATTACTAAAAAAAATAAAGTAACACTGGTCAAGGTGTTTGTGAACAAATAAGGCAGACTGACACTCCAGAAACTCCATGGAGTTAATTTCTTCTCATATCTTAGATGAGATCTGTCAGCTTCCCTGAAAACTCAACAGAATTCCAAAGTTAAAAAGCATCTGCAGGCTTTAGAAAATCCTCAGATCTAAATCCCTCAGAAATTTTCTAGTTTCTGAACTCCATGGACTGAATAATCTTTATGATCTTAACCTTGGTGCTGCTCAAATAAAGGTACGAATTTCAAATGTTGGTTGCTATTGTAGCAGGAATGAACTCTTGAATTTTAGATTTATGTATTATTACATACTCTGATAAAATAAATTCCTCAGCTATTTATAGGTTTTTAAAATATATCATGTATTTTTAAGACTCTAAGGACAAACTCTTAAAGTAAAAAAATGTATTTGAAAATTATTTATGTTTCTCTGTTCTTCAGTGGGGTAAAAATAAATCAGCCTAGGAAATCAGAGGTCAATTTTATATAGATGTATTCCACAGATTCACAGATTCACAGAATATTATGAGTTGGAAGGGACCCACAAGGATCATCTAGTCCAACTCACCATCTAACACCCGTACAGAGACCGAACGCACACCCCAGAGTGGTGAACATAAACCCAGACCCCTCACAGGCACACAGGCCACTCCAAGCCAGGAGACGCCAACAGGACCATGCAGCCCTATATCCCAAAGGTAGACCATGCCACTAAGCTCCTCATCCAGTCTTCTCTTAAACACCCCCAGGGACAGCGACTCCACCACCACCCTGGGCAGTCCATTCCAATGTGCAATCTCCCTCTCTGTGAAAAACCGCTTCCTAACATTAAGTTTAAACCTCCTCTGGAATAGCTTGAGGCCGTGCCCTCTCGTTCTGGTGTCATCAGCCTGAAGGAATAGGTCCACACCCACCTGGTGGCAACCTTCCTGTAGGCAGTTATACACAGCAATGAGGTCGCCTCTGAGCCTCCTTTTCTCCAGGCTGAACAACCCCAGTTCCCGTAGCCACTCCCCATAGGGCTTGTCCTCCAGTCCTTTCACCATCCTTGTCGCCGTTCTCTGGGCCCTCTCAAGCAGCTCAACATCCGTCTTAAACTGGGGAACCCAGAACTGGACACAGTACTCAAGATGTGGTCTGACCAGTGCCGAGTACAGGGGAAGGACAACCTCCCTGGTCCGACTGACCACACTGTTCCTGATGCAGGCCAGGATGCCATTGGCCTTCTTAGCCACCTGGGCACACTGCTGGCTCATATTGAGTTTCTGGTCGATTCCCCTAAAAAGTGTTAAATATGGTAATTTTAGAGTTTATAATACAATGTTATCAATTTGATACTAACAGTCTGTCCTCAGAAGAAAACATCTGAAACTCTTACTGGCTCCTGTGAAATTTGTAGACATCTCCATTCTACAGCCTTAGCTCAGCTTACACATAACCTTGTGTTAACCAAAGCAGTTATATCTAGCAGAAATCAATTGGTTTTACTTGTTTCTTAGACTGAAAATCCAGTGGACTGTTTGAAATTATTTAGGTGAATCCACTGGATTTTTGGCTCAGAAGTAATAGACCAGGGAAGAAAGGTAAGGGTAAATTATACAGTGCTGTTTGGATTGTGTAAGAAATAAGAGGAAAGGAATATGCAGTACATGGCACTCATGCCCCGTTTATGATCTACAGAGAAGTGATATCACTGTAAGTGGATCCAAATAAGAACAGTCATGAATGCAAAAAAATTATTGGTGTAAGGGCAAACACTGTTGAAAGTATGTGTATTAGGTTTTTCTGTGGCTTAGGGTTTCTGGTAGCAGGGTGGGCTACAGGGGATGCTTTCTTCAAGAAGTTGCTGGAAGCCTCCCTCATGGCTGGCAGAGGCAATGCCAGCCAGCTCCTGACTGGACCCACCGGTGACCAAGGCCAAGCAAATCAGGAGTTATAAAGATGTCTCTGTGATAACATATTTGAGAGAGGAAAACAGAAAAGAGAAGAAGACAACCATGGCTGCCAGGGAAGAGCAGTGAAAAGATGTAAGAGCAAATACAGACACTAAGGCCAGGGCCAAAGGACGGGGAGGAGATCTTCAAGACACCTCCCTGCAGCCCATGGTGATGACCATGGTGATGATCATGGTGATGATCATGGTGAAGCAGGCCATCACCCTGCAGCCCATGGAAAACTCTCAGGGGTGCAGAGATCCACCTGTAGCCTCTGGATGAGCCCACACTAAGCAGGTGGATGCTGGAAGGAGGCTGCAGCCTGTTGGAGTCCACAGCGGAGTAGGGTCCTGGGAGAGATGTGTGGCCCATGAAGAGGAGAGTCCATGCTGGAGCAGAGCTTCTGGTAGGATGTGTCCCTCGGGATGGGACCCACGCTGGAGTAGCCTGTACTGAAGGACTGCACCCTGTGGAGTGACCCACGAGCAGCAGTGTTTGGAAGAGTTGCTGCCCCTGAGACAGATTCACACTGGAGATGGTCGTGAAAGGCTCCTCCTGTGGGAGGGACCCCATGGAATGCAGGGGGAATGGTCTCCTCCCCTAGCAGCAGCAGAGAAACACCAACTGCCTGGTTTTCCCCTACTCCTGCCCCCGCTGCCCACAGGAGGAAGGGGTAATGTGGCATCTGTTGTAAGGAGGGGTGGGGCGGAAGGTAGCCTTAAAGATGATACTTCTCACTTTAAGATCTGATCTGTTAGAAAAAAACTCTTAATCTCCCCACCTTGGAGTTTTGCCTGCGACAGCAAAATATTTCTAATAGCCCTCATTCCTGCCATTGCAAAACTCTTCAGTTTTGTTTTTTCTTTTCCTCCCTCTCCTGCTAGTATTGGGGGGGAAACGGACATGAAGTGAGAGAGCAGCTGTTAGTGAGTCTCTGGCATCCAGACAGGATCAAACCAGCACAGTATGATGGTAAAACCAACAATTTCAATAGAAAGTCATAGCACGTGAAAGAACCTAAGAAGTACAAGTAAAGAAAAAATGTCTGACAAACTGTAGAACCCATTGGTACCCAGTGGTAGAATGCTTGGGAGCACTTAAAAGTCAGGGGAGGTTTGGACTTGACAGTAGGCAGCAGTTCTTTGCCAAATAGGTGGTCAAACACTGGTGGTTATGCTTCACATAGAGGTAATCGATGCTCCATGTCAGTCAGCGTTCAAGAGACATTTGGACAGTAAACTTAGCAATATGATTTAACTTCTGATCAGTCCTGAATTAGTTGAGCAGCTGAATGGGATATTGTTGAACTATTCTATTTTGCTCTGTTCTATTTTATTCTATTCGGTNCAAGGATCTCAACATCCCTCTTAAACTGAGGAGCCCGGAAGTGGACACAGTACTCAAGGTGCCGAGTAGAGGAGGAGAATGATTTCCCTAGTCCTAAAGACAATATTATTCCTGATGCAGGCCAGTATGTCATTGGCTTTTCTGGCCACCTGGGCACACTGCTGCCTCATGTCAAGTTTTCTATCAACCAGCACTCCCAGGTCCCTTTCCACCTGATCATCCTGCAGCCACTCCAACCCCAGCCTATAGTTCTGTATGGGGTTATTGTAACCGAAGTGTATGACCCAACACTTAGAGTGATTGAACCCCATGCCATTGGATTCA
>WEKX01028398.1:205-49257 GCA_013390025.1 Pitta sordida | reverse complement strand
ACAAGGCCAAATGCCGGGTCCTGTACCTGGATCACAACAACCCCATGTGAAGCTACAGTATGGGGGAGNGAAAAAGAGCTGGAGGTGCTGTTCAATAGCTGGGTGAACATAAGCCAACTGTGTGTCCAAGTGGCAAACAGGGCCACGTGTCAGAAATAGTGTGGCCAACAGGACCAGGGCAGTCGATTGTCCTCCTGTACTCAGCTCTGGTGAGGTCACACCTCAAATCCTGTGTTCAGTTTTGGGCCTCTCACTATAAGAAAGACATTCAGGTGCTGGTGGGTGTCCAGAGAAGGGCAACAAAGCTGGTGAAGTGTCTGGAGCACAAGTTTTATGAGGAGTAACTAAGGCAGCTGGAGCTGTTTAGCCTGGAGTCTCAGGGGACACTTTATTGCTCTCTACAACTACCTGAAACAAGTTCCAAACAATAGGATGAGAGGAAACAGTCTCAAGCTGCGCTGGGGAGGTTTAGATTGAATATTAGGAAAAAAAATTTGACTGAAATGGTTGCCACACACTGAAACAAGTTGTCCAGGGAAGTGGTGGAGTCACCATTCCTGGAGGTATTTAAAATACGCGTAGATGTGGCACTTAGGAACATGGTTGAACTGAATGACCTTAAAGGTCTTTTCCAACCTAAACAATTATATGATTCCATGAGTCTGTAATTTTGTTTTGTCCTTCTGTAACTGTTTTTTTTAATCTAAGAACCAAGAGAAGTCCTAAAGTGAACCAATGACAAACTACTGCTAGTAGTTGGCAACTGTAGTGATCTCTGAGACAAGTGCAGAATAGACCTGGACTATTGATAGAACCAGAGGGAAAAAAAAAGGTGATACACCATCAGCAAACATGATTGATGCCTGAGCTGCCTTCTTTTTCAGTAGCTCCTGTGAGGTAAGTTTTTCCTGATTTCTAGCCTCCTACAAAATTGCCTTTTGTACCTTTACATGGCTCATTCAAGGAGCAATGACCACCAACAGCTGTGATTTATCCGGGGATGGAAATACTTTGATGCTATAAGCAGAATATGAACTAGTTGCTGTAAAATTTCTGAAGAAAAATAGTCAGTTTTTATAGGGTAGAATCACAGTGCTGCTTTGATTTAGGTCCTTGGCTTCACCAAAATAGCCTTTGATTTTTGGGAAGTGTGGTCATACAAAATTCTAGTTTACTTTTCTTTAGTTGATGATCTACTTTTATTGTTGCAAATTTTCAAAGAGAAGAATGTAATGCACCCTTTCTCAGTATACTTTTAATCAAACCGGGACCATCTGCTTTTTCCTTCATTATTTCCATTCCTTTCTTGCAAAATGTCTTGAAAGAAGTAACAGTCATTATTCACCAATAGCTTAATTTGAAAACATATTCCAAGAAATGGGTGGAGAATTGGGAGCTTTTAGGAGTACAAGTTGTACGTGAAATTTCTAGATACAAGTAATGCTTCTTTACGAAGAAATTGAAACACTGGAGTATATTTCCCTTGTATACTCCATGTATTCCATTTCCATGTATACTCCATGTATTTCCATGGAGTATTTCCATTTATAAATACTCCATTTACTGGAGTATTTCCTTTTGTTTGCTGTGTGTGAGCTTGGAAATTACGTCCCCTATCTTTTCCTCTATTGTGATTACATCTCCTTTTGTTTTGGCTTGAATTTTCTAGTTCCTTGAACTGTGTTTTCCATTGCATAGTGATTCAGAAGAGGCCTTGCAAAGGTTAGGTAGCGTGGAAAGTATGCATCGTGTCCTACAGGCTGTGGTTGCATTTGCCTGACCTTGGCTAGGGTTTTCATTTTCTAGACCGGCTGCTATTTTGTTATGTTCATCATATCCTGCACCCTAATCCAGAAGAGACACCTCTCCAGTTATGCTGACAATCTGTATCATGTACAATGACTGTTTTCATGCTTATGGTGTTTATGATAGACACTCCTTTACATCCCATGTTCATTTGGGAAAGGGATGGACTAGAACTCATGGATTGAAGCTTCTACAGTAGTCAGTGCCCAAAGAGGGTCTGTACTACCAGAGCAGGATGAGAAAATATTTTAGCATGCTTTCCATTGGTTGCCTATGGTCTAGTAAATACTATTCTACTTCTCCAGTTCCTAACAGATACATGCTGTCTTAGAAGTCTAAATTGTTACTGAAATGTTAAATAAAAAATTACTTTAGGCTAATATATCCATATTTCTACATTTACTCTAAAATAAAAAAGGAAGGTGAAGGTCAGAAAAAGAGAGTAATGACAGTGGTTAGCAGATTAGGGTATTAAATGATCTGTGGAGAATCTCTTAAGTGAGAAGTGAAGAGGAGATAGATAACAATATATTACTGGAATAGTCTTGTTAAAATTTCCTCCTGGTACCACATCCTGCTGCCACTGATGCCCAGTGATTTAATCAGTTCTGAAATGGTGTCAGGAGTGTGTTGGCTTCTCTTTGCTTTACTGAAACTACGTTCAGCTCTATACGCTAAAGGAAATACTAAAAAGNTACTGAGTTTTCTGTCAATCATTACTCCTAAGTCCCTCTCCGTTTCACCACTCTCCAGCCACTCATCCCCCAGCTGATAGTGATGCATGGGGTTGTTATGTCCAAAGTGAAGAACCCAGCACTTAGTCTTGTTAAATCTCATGCTGTTGGAGTCTGCACCATTCACCAACACTCTCTGAGCTCGTCCATCCAACCAATTCCTAACCCAGCATAAAATGCTTCTGTCCAGTCCATGCTCTAAGAGTTTCTCCTGAAGCTTCCTGTGTAAACATCTTTTTTTCTCTGCTAATTAGTGTAATTTTAGCTAGCAAAGCATGAAGAGATGAAAACTTGTACCTGCATTGTTACATGGGGGTGATAGGTATAAAATAGGAATGATTTAGAGAAAATGTTGTCTACATAATGAATAGCTGGAGAGGGAATGGGTGACTAAGTCTGGGCAGATGTAGGGATTTTCCTAGTTTCTTCCTGCAAGCTGTATGAGAGGAGACCTGGATCCAAACCAAAATTCTAGCCTAATCTGTGCAATGTGACAGGCTGGGTACTACAGTCTAATGCATGATCTCTGCCCAGTAGTAGTGCTCATGCTAAAAATCAGTCTTAACCACTATAGATTTTATGGGTGGATCCACGACACATCTAAGCATTTTCATGACTCTAGGATCACACTAAATCATTACATCCAAAATTAGATTCAGGGTCATTTTTATACTTGTTAGCACGCTTTTCTATCTTCATTGGTCTGCAGCTCTGCTTTACATCTGAACTTACTTATCATGTATGACTGTTTTACACATTAGACCTCTTAGATACTATATCTTTGTTCCCTTTGTTACTCCCAAACTACTTTGTCGGGCTTCCGCTTTGCATTTCTTTAACTGAACATGGATAAGTTGTTCATAGCTGTGGACTCTCTAGTGCCATGCCTTTAGTCCTGTACCACATTAGTGCCTCTACTTCCGAAAGCTTGTTCAGTCATGCCTGGTTGGTAGTTCTTGCATTATACCATATGTTGTACCCTGGCCTGCATAAAAGAAGCATGACCCACAGGTCAAGTAGGGTGATTCTCCAGTAAACTCTTTTGAGGCCTCCACCTGAAGTATTGCATCCAGCTCTGGAGAAGAAAGATGTGGACCCATTAGAGAAATTCCAGAGGAGAGTACCAAAAATAATCAGAGCGCTGCAACATATCTCATGAGAAGAAAGGCTGAGAGATTTGGAGAGGAGAAGGCTCTGGGGAGACCTTGTTGTGGACCTTTGCTATATGAAGTGTGCTTACAAGAAAGACTTTTTTACAAGAGTACATTTACAAGGAAAAAAATTTTAAATATGAGAGTTATGAAACACTGGGAGAGGATGAGACAGTGCAAAAGGTTGCTCAGAAAAGATGTGGGCGCCCCATCCCTGAAGGTGTTCAAGGCTAGTTTGGATCGGCTTTGAGCAACTTGGTCTAGTGGAAGATGCACCTCCCATGGCAGGGGGTTTGGAAATAGATGATTTTTAAGGTGTCTTCCAATGCAAGTCCTTCTATGATTCTGTTACGTTAGTCATAAATTGTGGCGGCACACATCCTACCAGGCAGAGTTCTGACCCAGCATGGACTCTCCTCTCCACGGGCCACACATCTCTCCTGGGACCATGGTCCAATGTGGGCTCCAATGGGCTGCAGCCTCCTTTCAGCATCCACCTGCTCCAGCGTGGGCTTCCCTGTCCACGGGCTACAGGTGGATTTTCTGCATCCCCGTGTTCTCTCCATTCCATGGGCTGCAGGGGGACAGCCTGCTTCACCATGGTCATCATCATGGGCTGCAGGGAGACACCTGGAAATGCCTCCTCCCACTCCTTCGGCCGTGGCCTTAGTGCCTGCATTTGTTGTTACATCTTCTCACTGCTCTTCTCTAGTGGCCATGATTGTCTTCTTCACTTTTTTTTTCCTTCTTAAATATGTTATCACTGAGGCATCTCCATCTCTCCTGACTGGCCCCGGCCAGTGGCGGGTCCAGCCAGGAGCTGGCTGGCATTAACTCTGCCAGCTATAAGGGTGGCTTCCAGCAACTTCTCGAAGAAAAGACTCCCTCATAGGGCCCCTGCTACCAGAAACACAGCCACCGAAAAAAACCCCAATACACCTGTATGACATATGCGTCAGGATGCTTTTGTCAGATTCGTAGTCTCTTTAGAGTGCCTTTCCCCTTGCTTCACAGTCAATATGCAGAACAAAGAAAGCAGCCATTTGGAGAGCATTATGGTCACTCCAGTTGTTTCTGAGGCTTAAGGGTTTGTATTGTATTTAAATTGTCTTTGTAGTTCTTGGCTATTAAGTGCTGCTTAATAAACCAAAGAAGCAAATTTTAGGTCACATCACATATTCACCAAAATTTTGTTGCTTGGGTGTGGTATTGTAATGTCACGGTCTGGAGGTGAAATGTAGTTGTATTTTGCATTACTAACCAATTGGAGGGAAAATAGAGACTAAAACTATGACCAAGACTATCCATGGTTTACTATAAGGGTGCTTACTGTAGTAACCTTTGGGCAGAAAACTGATGGGACTCTTGGCAAAGGATCCGTGTTGTTGCAATTGCTCATGAGCTAGTTAAAATAACATTCTTTGTATATGGCCAGACAAAAAAAGTCATAGTTCATGAAGTAGGGCTTGCATCCTAAAAGTAAGCAGTGAATCATCCATCAAAACCTCTGTTAACCTGATTTTTTCTCTGTGTCACTCTGTAAAATTATTTCAAGAAGCAATAGGTTTAAATGGCTTAACATTAGCCTTTCATAATTCTCATTCTTTTTTCTGCAAAAGGAAAGGAAAGAGAAAATTAAGAATTGAGACTGGAAAGTGTATTACAGGGACGTGCAGACGTGTATTCCCAAAACTTCTAAAAGGAGTTTTTGACTAGCAGCTATGACATAAATTCTCAAGGTAGTGAGTGAGATAGCTTCTAATTTATTCTTGTCCTTGAGCACTGATTTTGATCATTGAGTACTGGTTTGAGAGAAAAAGAAAGATATAAGATTGTATTTTGAATATGATCTTCTGATTTCAGACGTGAAATGAGAACCCACCTTCTGTATGTGCACAGATAAAGTCTTACACATGTTAATGATGCGCTCTGCAAAAAGTTAGCCATGAAAAACTGTAAGCAACCAATTCTAAAGCCCTGATGATGTCTTCTGATAAGTTAGCCTCAATAATGGGTTTGTTCTGAGAGATAGGTAATTACACATTCTGTGGGGTAATTCCTCTCCTAATATGAGAGTATTTGAGCACATTAATTTTATAGTAAGGTAGTTAAAATTTTTTTCCCATGTCCTTCAGTTAAAATTTCTTTATGTGGTAGATATAATGTTGGCTGTGTGTACATTTTTCTGTATTTTGCAAGAGAAATAAAAAATTGCATACTTACTTCTTTCCAGCTTTTGAATTTAGACCAAGATATTTTGTCTCTGTCTTTAACTGATTTCTGTACAAGCTGCAGAACTCTGATCAGAGGTACTTGGAAACAAAATTTTTGTGCTATTAAAGTGAAAGTTCAGTTCTTTTCCTTAGGCAGAGTTTGGGGCATTAAAGATAAGGTTGTATTTTGACTCGATTCACTACTTTGTCCATGATACAAAGTATATGTTACAGGAATATCTGTAGACATAAAAAAAAATTCTTAATTCAATTCTCTGTGCACACTGAAAGCTTATACAAACACTTGTTTAGAAATATCAGAGGAATAGGACAAGGCATTATCCAGAAGTTTATAATTCTGCTTTGTCTCACTTTTAAATCATTATATGAAAAACTGAGAGGGATTTAGGCACTTCTGTTTTGAAGCTGTAATGATAAAACCCTATAGAGACACACCCACACAGTGAAAGCTGATGGGATCCAGCTGTTTGATGCTTTGTGATCTGTAGATACCTGTAAGATTTAGAGTTACACAAAACCTAAGCATTTCATAGGTCCAAATATCTAGTAGATTGTGGCAGTCCTATCTGTCCTTTGCCAAAGCTTGTCTAATGTAGGTAAATGCCTCAAATTCACTTGGATTTCTGTGGTATCTCCACAGGGTTTTTGTCACTGGGGAAATGTGCTGTATCTACATTCCTTTGGCATGACTGGCATGGAGGTGGACATGTTAGATCCTTGGTAATCACCACTGCACTTCAGAGAATGCATAGTAAAATCTGTTCAATGTAGGATCAGCAAGGAATTCTGTAGTTCTGCCATCTGTCTCTAAGCGAGATAGATGGCAGAACTGGAACAAGTTTATTGCAACACTGGGAAGGGCATAGAGGCACCAGCTCTTGGTCAGATGCAACAAATACAGGCCAGGGATTACCTTCCTGGAAGAGAATTGGCAAATAGGAAGACCAAACTGTGGTCACAGAGATCAAACTGTAAAATTCATCCTGCGCCTCAAGAACCTACATTTGTGTCAGTGAATGCATATTGCCCCTTAAACATAATGGCTGAGGGCAGTGCAAACATGACTCCTTAGGTACTGCCATTCCTAGTTTGTGATTCCTCATATTCCACTGTCAGTAGGCTGGACCACTCTTTTTGCTTATCTAAAACTCTGTATGCATTGTGCAGGACTTGGAGTACGTTTCTTAGCTGGATTAAACAGTCCTCTGCCTTTTCTCCCTCCTTCCTTCCTAGCATTGGTAACTACCTGAAGTACAAATCCTGCAGTTACCATCTCTGGAACAGGTTAAAGTTGACTCAATTTTGTATGTTGTGTGTCCTGTTGAAGTGACACATATATATGTAAGAATATTTTCTTCCTCCTCACTTGATGGTCCAGATCTAACTACCACCTATTTGTTAGTCCAGATTTGTGCTACACAGCAGATCTTGAAAAAGGAGTGAGAAAGATAACAGGAAAACTCTGAATCTTTCTCTGAAATTCACAGTCTACTGACTATAGAGGGAGCCATGGCTCTAATTTAGGAATTTTATTTAAGTTCCATTACAGTTATACCCCATCCTTCACAAGGAAAGGGACAGGCGATGGCCCTCACAAAACGCTAACCTCACAAAGAGGTGCAGGTCGTTAATATGCATGCAGGCACTTTTTTGGTTCTCCTCTTGGACTCTCTGAGCATGGGGAAGAAAAGGGAACTGTTTCTGAGCCCCCTTTGACTCAGGTGACCCCTGCCATCCCGAGAATCTGTGGGCCTCTCCGGGCCGCCATGACTGTGTGCTCACAGTGCAAACCCCCTCACCGCTTCCCCCTCCCCCGGTGCTCATACCCAGGCACCCCAGCTCTGCCATGGCAGCCCGCGCCAGGACTCCCTTACCCCAGCCCGGCCGTCCCGGCGCAGGGCCGCGCCAGACGGTTCAGCTGCGCTGCCGCGCCCCGCCGACAGTGCCACACAGGGTGGGGGGGTTCAGCTGCAGCAGCTGAGTGAGCATGTCCCGTTGGCCGCTGCAGCCAGCCCAGCTCCATTTTCCTGGGGCACTGCCCTTCCCCGCCTGTAGCCATGGAAACAGTAACACACACTCGCAGGGGGTCA
The DNA here is from genome assembly GCA_013390025.1 of Pitta sordida. Classification (NCBI taxonomy): domain Eukaryota; kingdom Metazoa; phylum Chordata; class Aves; order Passeriformes; family Pittidae; genus Pitta; species Pitta sordida. The sequence goes on along the minus strand of WEKX01028398.1, from coordinate 41,242 downwards.
GTTCCCCAGCTGCACTTAGAGTAACAGGGGACAGCGTGACTTCTGGCCCCCCACGTTGGGCCGGGCTGGCACCGCCCCATAGTGAGCTCCGGCACTGCCCCTTGGCGGAGCAGAGGCACTGAGCACGTGCGAGCCACAAAGTTTCGCAAATCACGGAATAAAAACTGCGATAAATTCACATCGCAAATGTGCGGGGTCGTAATGGAGAGGTCGCGATGCAGCGGGGATTCACTGTATTATATTGGAAGGATTCAAGTGCCAGAGTCCACTGGTGCAAAAATGTTTGTATGCATGTGAACACAAAGGAAGTAAAGAACTAGCGTGTGTATGTGTTTTCTTGTGTGTCAGGTGTGATCTGACATTCCATAAATTTCACGTAACCTTAGGGAGAAAAAAAAGGGGGAAATTGCTGAAGTAATACACTAAGGAAACATCTCTTATTGTGTTATTTTGCAGCCTGTCTGTCCATTTTTGAATCTGCAGCATCCAGAAAATCTTGCATATGTACAAGTCTAAGACACTATAGAAAAAGTTCTTTTCCTTTATCAAAGAATATATGTAACAGGAGATTTATGAAAACAAAAAGTAAAAATAAAACAAAATCATAGAAACTATCAATTCATCACTCAATGAGTCAGAGCAAAGCAAATTTTAACACGACCATCAATGAGTATTCTCCCAGTTAAATCAAAAGTAAATTTATGCCAGAATGAAAGTAGGTAAAGGTAGCTAAAATCTCTCATTTCTACTTACACAACACTTAGAGCTGCTGTTAAAATAAGATTTTTATTGTTCAAAGGAGAGTCTTTCAGCACAGCCAAATTAATTTTATGTATGACCTTTAAAAGTCATGAGTTTCAGATGACCTCCTCACATACAATGTAGTAGCCCTTTCAGGAGGTAATGAACTGACTACTCTAAACCTTTCAGGTAAAGCACCAGTTAAAGTTATAAATGTGAAGAAAATAAGCTTCCAGGCTTATCTCAGGGCTTCAACTTTTAGACACTACAAGACCTGCACAACAAACTAACTCAATACTGTGCCAAACTCATGTTATCAAGGCCGTTCTACCGAAAGTGGAATGCCTTGCGTTTTTCATTTAAGCAAAATATCTGGCAAACCCTAACTTGTAAATATGTCAAAGTATGATAAACTCTTCTTATTCTTGGCACTGAGTAGAGAACAGATTTTAGATCTTAGAAGTTCTGTACTACAGCTGGTTACTTTCTGTCAGTATTAATATTTGAGAACAATAAACTCCTCCAGTATTTATGTACCAAATAAAGTATAGCATCATTTCAATTAAGAAAAACATCACTTATTAAACTCTTTTTGAAAATGCTGAAGAAGGTCTTTCAATATGTATCACTGCAGAAAACATTAATACTCTATGACTTGTTTTTAATAAAAAAATCTGTTCACTAGCATAGAGAAATAATTTCTGCAAATGCAGAATATTGAAATGAAAAGAGTCAGTCAATCAAAGTACTGTGAGGAAGAAAACTCATTTTTTAAAAATAAGAGGGTTGGGATCAAGGGCTTAAGTTATTTACTGTGTTCCAGTGGCTTAGAAACATGTAAGTTTACAATTTTCCAGGTTGGATGTATTTGGGGATAAACCAAAGTTGAATGTTTCTGTTCATTATAATTGCTTTGGGAAGCACTGAGAATAGTCTATAGAATATCACATAAGATTGCAAAAAAAAGTTATTAACTGCTGTCATTCTAATTTCTGTAAAAATAAGAAATCTCTAGGTAGCTCTGGTTAAGTTTTGTTAGAAACAGGGTTCTTTTAAACCTTAATACATAATTTCCACAATGAATAATTTTAATCACATCATAGTATTTTTCAAATATATTATTTTTATATCATGTGTTTTGTTGTCTAAAGAAACAATTTATTGCTCAGATATTAAACTGATAATGTGTTTAGCATTGTACGTTAATATTTTCTGTTAATTTGGGATTTCTCATTACTGTAAACGTAAAATGGTAAATCAGTTAATGAAACTGTTTACAAACTCTGTGTAGTTCAATTTTTATACTTCAAGTCTAAAAGAGTTTTGCTAATTATTTCACAAAGGACAGTGAAGAAACTTGTCAAAAGTGGAAGTTTTGATATGAAATCAACTGTTCTTATTAAATAATTGAAGAGGGGAAATGGATGGGTGATGATTAATAATGGTTTAATAGATCAAGTATACTGGCCCTTGAAAACTCACTTACTGATATTTGATGGTTTCAGTCTCCAGTGTCTATGTTTAATGAAGCTGGGGGGCCTGGACGAGTTGCTTCATTTCCTGTATAACCAGAATTCCTTAAATGATCAATGGTCAGCCTGTATATGGGGCAGGAGCCCCTGTGAAAAAAAGTACAGCAGAACATGGATAGAAGAAGTACTGAAAAGTTGGTTTGGACAGTTATTCATATTTCCTGAATATTTGTCTTACTAACAGGAAAAATATGTGATTTCGTTAGAAGACTACTGTAATGTCAGTGTTTGCAGAAAACAGTAAGCAAAAGCCTTCTAGACTGTAAATTCAGTCCCTTGCTACAGTTACCAACTGCAGATAATAATTCTTTTCATAAATGTCACATTTTCAGGTCTGAAGCTCTCAGACTTGATTCTCTTGTCTTTTCTTGTTCTCTCTCACTCTCCTATAATGCTGTTTAATTTTTATCTTATTATTTCGCGATTAAAATTATACACTGATAATTCATAGCCATATATTCTGGAGCCTTGTTCTTTATTTTAAATAGTTATTCTCTGTTCCTGATATATATTCCTAGATGTATTTATAGAGAGCCATCAAGTCTTCTGGAATTCGTACTTTTAAAATAGATAACACACTAATTGCCTCTATTTCACACCAGCCTTACAAGGTGGAGGCCCTTCTCTAGTCTAGACTACTAAGTGAGATTTTCTATCTTTGTTTGCAGGGCGCTCTCTGTTTTCCTGATCCTATATCCTGTAAGAGCAGATGCCCAAGGATAGAGATAGAAAAGATGCGGGTATGAGTATTTTGAGCTTTTCTGCTGGCAAGTTGTAGTATGTTGGCCTTGTCTGGATGCCAAGTGCCCACCAAGCCACTGTATTGCTCCCCGTCCCAGCTGGACAGGGGGAAAGAGAATAAGATACAAAATGACTCAGAGGTTGAGATAAGGCAGTGTACTAAAGCTAAAGCAAAAGTTTGCACATGCACAAGTGAAGAGAAAAAGTTTTATTCTCTACTTCCTATGAATGCCAATGAATATCCTTCCTCCTCCTTTCCTTAGTGTCATGGGGAGAGGACTTTTGTTCTATTGTAAAACTTTTTTCCCTTTTACTGGAACAGACAATAGGTTTCTCTTCTTATCTCCTTTTCCCTCCCCTGAAAGGAATGTGGCCACAGGAGTGGCTTTCTCCTTTTCACATGACAAACAATGGAGGATCCTGTATCTTATCTCCCCTTCCTGGCAAGGTATATGGCATGGGGAGGAACCTTCTCCTTTCTACTGGACAAACAATGGAGGATTCCTTTCTTATCTTCCCCTCCCAGAAAGCCATGTGACATGGGGAAGGGCCTGAGGGCCAGGGCAGGCTGAGTGACTGCCAATGGCATGTGAAGACATGCTCACAAGGCATGTGATGTGGGAGGGGCCCAAGGCCCTATAACTACAGCTCCTGGGCTCACAGGAGGGAGGTTCATAGACCTTTGGAACTGAGGACACCTTGTTTTCACCTTGACCGTTTTGCCCAGGACCACATGGACCTTTGACTTCTCATCTCAGCGCAGCTTCTCCCCTGCTGGCTGTTGGATCTCCCTGCAGCCCCTCGGGCACTTTGGGAAAGGACCACTGGCCCTTATTCCACTGGTTTGCCTACCCTGAACCCTATTCCCCTGCCCCTGGAGTCCTGGAGGTGCCCTGGTTTTCCCTTGAACTAGGCACCCCCCTTGTGCTTGTTTATTTTGCCACTTGTTTACAGTTGTCATTGTTCCAGTGTGGGTTTGGTTTTTCTTTTAATATACTGTTATTGTTCAAACATATGTATATACTTGTTATATTAATTTTTCCCTTTATCCCAGTAAAGTTCTTATTTCTCTCTCTATATATCATTCAAGTATTTCTAAATTTAATTCATGCTTTATCTTAATTGACCCAGGACACTTAACTTTTATATCTAAGCTGACATCATAAGGTTCGGAATATCTCCTTTATTAGTTTGGGTCAACTGGCCTGGTTCTGTCCCCTCCCAGATTTTTGCCCTTGATTTGGGGAGAGGGAAGAAGGCTGAGAGACAGGGCTGATGCTGTGCCAACACTACCCAGCAGTAGCCAAAATACTGGTACAGTATCAACACCTTTCTGGCTACCAGCACACAGCACTGTGTTGAGATGTGACTCTCAATACCTGCATTAAAATTCATCATCTCATAAGAGGGAAGCAAGAATATCATCTTTCTCTGCTACAATTGGCTTACAAAGGAATTCAGAATTGGACAAAAACTATTGAACTGAACTCCTAACTATTTATTAGAATTCCAATGCTGACTAAATTTCATTGACTTGTAAAGCACCCTTTCTTAGTTAGTTTCAAGGGCTATGTTATACTTTTCCCTACTCCAAAAAAGGAGGGGGCAGTTGTATTAACAAATGTAAGTATGCATTAGATGTTCCCTGCACTTGATGCCTTGACACTAGAGATAAAAATGGATAACTGCAATCCAGGGGCACACTCTACTGCTAGCAATGAGCAGAACTATGCATCAGGCTTATGTGGAACAGAAAGCTAGAACAAGCTCTGAGCCAGATATCCTCTACCAGCTTGGCTAACCATTTTACCAATGCAATTAGTGGTCCCTCATTGTATCTGAAGAGCTTAGAAGGGGCCTAGGCAGGTGTGAAGGTTTGGGGTAAATTGGGGGCTGAGCTGAACACCACCCACCCCCCCCTCCCTCTCAGCAGGTTCAAAAAAAGTAAAGAAAAGCATGGAAAATATAAACTATTCACTTTAGTAAATACACAAGCCAGGATACAATAGTATTAAACAGCAAAACCTACTGTTACAAGAGAAAACCTGACATACTCCACAAGTCCTGTGATGTAGGCAATCCTGAGGGAAAATTCAAGATATCCTACAGTCCTGCGATATGAACGGTTCTTGAGAGAAGATCAAAGATACCCTGCAGTCCTGCAATGGGAAGAGTCCTGGAGAACTCAACCAAATTCCACCAGACAACCCCAGAAGAAACTTTTCTCAGAGGCCCAGAGAGTAGCTGAAGCTTAGGGTGCTGATGACTGGAGGCACTCGAGGGAAAGCAGGAGACAGGCAGGGAAAATGCCAAGGGGGTGGGGATTGCAGTCTCTCTCTCTCCTAAGGCTGGGGTGCAGCAAAGAAACAAACTACTCACCCAGAGCTGTAACACACCCCCACCAAGAGGGCCCATTCTCAACCCTTATATACTGCAGCTGTGGGAGTGAGTGTTAACAAGCCCAAAGGCTCTGCACCTGTGACCTGGGTATTTCGGGGGTAGTGCTGGAAATCTCCTCCTCAAGCTGCTGCTTCTGGTTTTTTTTTCCTCTTCCAGACAGAGAGGATGACCTTGATCACTAAGGATCAGTATCCACAACAAAATTCCCTCGTAGACCAAAGCACAAAGATATGGAATATATATACACAATGGAATCACCCTAGGACAATGGGGAATATGCCCTGTTCCCTATATCTTCCCTGTGAAGCAAATAGGTCATAATTGTAACTGCATTCTGCTGTGGGGATTCCTCACCTGCATTAAGAAAAAGTCATCTGTCATAATTTGGGAATGAAGTTCAAAATAGTTTGAGGGTATTGCAGCCGAAAAGCAGAAAAACTCAGGAGGGAGTTGGAAATCTCTTTCTTCTGGAATTCTTGGTTCAGTTTACTCTCCTAGTTCACCAGGAGGAGGTATGAATAATTTCAGCCCTTGAAAGGGAATTAATAAAATCACAAAAATATTGCAAAGGTCACAGAAACACTGACTTGCGAAGGTCCTTGCCCAACAGCATATAGGAACTTAGATAGGATGCCTAATATCAAAAGAAATGAACTTAAGTTAACAAGACAGCTGTGATTGTATGGTACACAGAATTAAACTACATTAAATAAAAGTAACTGAATTGAGCACAGTTATTACTTCTCTTTGTGAAATCACTGTTGCCTGCATCTGAGAGGATTTGTGTCCATGTTCTTTGTCAAATCTCTGTTTACTGCCTCTTTTTGTGTGTCTCTTCTAAACTAAAGGTCAGTTTGGCATCTTCATTTTAATGCTTTAAAGGATCACAAGTGTTAAGAAAACTCTGATTTATCTAGTGACATGGAAGATGTGTCTGTGATAGTTCAACAAAGTCAGTAGAGAATATGAAAATAAGCAGCCTGCATTAATGATTAGCATTAATGAACTGATGATGCGTGGGCACCAAAGGATTAATCAGCTTTTATTCTCACAGAAGAAACTTGGAATTTTTTCCCTCCATTTTTGGTTTACTGTCAACACTAGGAAAATTGCACAAATAGACAAATTACACTGGGATGGTATCTGTAGCCTGTGAGGGGAGTGGCTGCTTGCAATGTACATTTTTATAGCATACTATAAAAGAGACATGATTTGCACTTGCTGACACTGAACTACTTTATCACAAAAAACCACATATGGACAAGCAAGTCACAGTGTGTGCTTTTGTGTGTTATACAGAATTTATATATACTTCTTCAGGTTGTATATAACCTGGGAATTTAATTGATAGAATGTGTGATTGGAACAATCCGTACACTCAGATTATGAACATCTAGGGCTTTCTTTTCACCTTTTTTTCAGTTCTATTTGTTCATTATATCTATGATTTATGTGAGATTTAGAAATGCTGGATTTTGAGAAAAATGTGGTAGTAAACATTGTTGTCGCAACTATTCCAGCTGTACTTGAGGTTTTCAGTGAAGAAGCTCTCACCTTACGAATGATATTATAAATGGAGTCGTCTTCTAAATTAGATAAATTTTATCATGTTTTTCTGTTTGCTTCCTGCACTGATTCTGTAAAGGAGGCAGTTAGAAGTTGCATTTATTTTATGCTTCTCTTTGCAGTTCCTTATGATTTGTAATTTTGGTTTATGGCATTGTCTTGATGTAATTCAGAAAGGGATAGCTGCTCTAAAGAGTTTCAGGTGGTTGATTGACTGTAAGCAAAGGCATGTCATGTTCAGACCATTTCCTTTGTGATGAACTGAATGGCCATTTAAGTTTTACGAATTATGACCTATGATATGAATCACATGGACTGGTGAAAAAAACCCCTCGTATTGAGTATATAGATTTCCTATGAGGTTCCTCTGTTCAACTACTGTAATTAATATAATTCCTATTTTACAATGGCGTTTTCTGTTGTTTCACAGTGTCATGGTTTGGGTTTTTTTTCCTCTGACAGCGTGGAGGTTAATAGCTTCTGCCTGGGCCTCTGTTGCTGCCATGGAAATCAAGATCAGGAGCAGAAGGAGATAGAGACGCCTCTGTGAACAATATATTTGAGAAAGAAAAAAAAAATGTTAGTAACAGAAAGTAGATGGCCGGGTCAGGACGTGTGTAAGAAGCTGAAAGCCATGACGGCCCCCTGCCCAGGCCGTCCAGAGAAGGGGTAGAAATGTTCTTCCAGGCGTCTCGCTGCTGCTCATGGAATGGACCATGGTGCAAACCTATGGAATAGAGAGAGAGGAACCAGTGATGCAGAATCAACCTGAGGCCATGACTGAAGATGGAGAATCGTGCTGCAACAGCTGCAGATGTTTTAAGAGCCCAGAAACACGGAACCGGAGCTGAGCTTGGCAGAGATGCTTTGGACAGATGTTTTGTGACAGAATTGCATTGTGGTAGGATCTGAACTATCTACTTTGGGATGGGCTCATAATGATGCAGCAAAGCCATACTTAAAAAACTGCATCCTGTGCTATGACTCTCGGGCAACAGAGGATGGAAGAGCTGTCGTCCCTGGGTCGAGATCTCACTTGGGAAAGGGTCATGAAAGACTTTTCCTCTCGTGAGAGAGAGAGGACTTTATGGAAGTGCAGAGAGATGGTTCCTACCCTGCATCTGGTCAGAAATACCAACAAGCCTGGTTTTACCCCCATCCCTGTTCCACCTTCTCCCCCTGGAGGAAAAAGGGAATATGAGATCTGTTGTAAGAGAAGGAGGGGTGGGGGGAAAAAGGTTGCCTTTTAAATGATGCTTCTCACATTAAGCTCTGATCTTGTTAGTTAATAAATAAATCCTTTATATTCCTCACTTGTACTTTGCTTTGTTTTGCCTGTGCTAAATTTATTTTTTTCCAGTTTTTTCCTCTGGGAGAGGTTGTGGGTGAATCTCTGGCATCCAGCAAGGGTCAAACCACGACGCACAGTCATTACTGAAGTTTCTGTTAATGCTAATGTTTATGAATATGAAAGTACGCATTAATTTATAGATTGGATCAAACCACCAAAAATATGTGAATCCCTACATGAAATGGCCAGGCATGTTTTCCTCTCTAGAAATCACTTCTCTGTGAAAATAATTTAGTTAGTGCAAGATATTTTTTTAAATTACTGAAACTCTCCCAATTAACATGTGTTAGGAACAATTATCGGATAACGAATACAGAGCAAAGACTTGTGGCTGCAAGGCTAGAAAATTGTGGCAGGAAAGGGGTCAAGAAAGGTCAATGCAAAGCTTACACAAAGAAAAAAGAAGGGAAAAAATCCCCCTTTTTTTTTTTTTTTGTTAAGTCACCAGTATTTCATAGAAACAACATAAAAAGAATTAGATTTACTTGCATTCATTTGCTTTTTGTTGTTTTCTTCTGGTTAACCTTAATTCCCACGGACATTTTGAGTAGTTTGAGCTTTCTAAGATCTCATCACTCCATAGTAATAAATTAAACCCTTTCGTTGTCCAAAGGAGGATAGAGTTGTCCATGAGTCTTATGATTTTGTGCTTTCTCTTTCCTGATTCTCTGCAGCTGTGCACTTCTTTTGACCATATTGCCAATTTGAGTTAATGTAGGGAATCTTGGACCTGTTCCTGAAATAGTAGCAGTCTTAGTCAAGGTGTTGTCTGTTGCATGTTCCAGTTTTTCTGGTTTAATACCTAATTCTTTCAGCACATCAAAGTAACTTCTGAGAGACTTTTCTCATTAATGGACTGAACTGAGAGACATCTGAGGCTTCATGGTCATTCTGACTTGCTGTAACGGGTTTTACCCTGGCTGGAAGCCAGGGGCCCGAATGGTCACTCAGTCCCGACAATAAGATGATATACAAAGGGTGGTTTGGAATAAGGCAGTTTAATATAGCGCAAATGAAGCAAAGCAAAAGCCCGCGCAGAAGCAAAGCAAAAGAAACTAATCTCTACTTCCCCATCTGCAGAAGTATCCACATCCAGGGAAGCAGGGCCCTACGCGTCTCGGGAAGAATGTCCCCCTCCCTTGCTCCCTTCCTCCGCTTTTATATCTGAACTGACGTCATATGGTATGGAATATCCCCTTTGGTCAGTCTGGGTCAGCTGGCCTGCTCGTGTGCCCTCCCAGAATCTCATCCTCAGTTAGGGGGAAGGGGTAGTGTGCCCAGCTGTAGTCAAAACACTTGTGTGTTATCAACACCCTTCCAAGGTACAGCATTGCGAGGACTGCTGTGGGCTCAGACAGACCCAATACACTTGCTATTCAGCTCTCCTCATGTCGTTGTCATCTTTATAGGGTCTGTCAAATACCTAGAAGACCCAACAAGTGAGAGATGAGAGTTGACAGATGATGTAATACTTTAAAAACTATGCATTAGCTGGTCATCATCTGGGGGATGGAGAGTGGTGACTGCTCTAAATGATGAAATTCAAAGCTATCTGAAAAGATATCATGAAACCCATGTTTCATGACTTATCCATAAGGTAGTTTGAGGACTTTTTTAGGATAGGAATACTCAGATTAACAGGTGAGAGTGCTTGTTTGAACTAGAGAAATTTTATGGCTAAAGACTTCAAAAGGGATTTGGTTTGGTGTTCCCAGGGAACAAGATTGCCAGGCTGGTTTTTGGGTTTAGATGGTTTGTTGGTGTTTAGAGACTGCATCATGCATCAGGCATATGATGCTCAGAAAGATGTTATTCACTCTTTTGTACTGTTCTTCAGGATATAGTGGCACATCAGAATCCACATTAAATAACAAATCCAAAATAATCCCCCACAACTCACAATTCCCCATTAATAGATGGCAAGGAATTTGGATCTCATATTTCTATCTCATATTTTGTTTCTATTCTTATACTTGATAGGTATATAATTGTCTGGTAAATATGAAACATTTATCTTCAAACCAGTGCCTTAGACTTGGTTTACACTGAAGGTGTGGACCCTGTTTGTACTGAATGATGGCAACAGGAATCAGTGCCCAAATGTTTATGCAAGGATGGTCTCACTACTGTCCTAGAAATTCTGTCAAAATCAATTTTAAGGTGGGTGATTACGCTTGTATCAGATGGAAATCAAGATCTGAGGGAGGGAACAGGACACAACTAATGTGAGTCCTTCTGTGCTGGGGTTTAGTATTATCTGTCATGCAGGTCGATCTCTAATAATCCGGCTGCATGTCATATATAAAGGAATGTAAAGCTGAGTCCCCTGCCTGGAAGCTGACTGTTCTTGCTTGATATTAATGCTTGTGTAGGCTTCTGGAGTGGTTTGAAAGAGAACAAAAAAGCCAGAGGGCAGGCAGAACTGTTCTTATGAGGAAATTCTGTCTCTTTATTATACTATGATTAAGCTACTCCACTTGAGAGACAAGAATTTCTACAGGAAATAGCGAAAAGAACAGAGTTACTCACCAGAAAGAATGATGCACTGCTTTGCACAGTTCACCAACTGTTTAAAAAACTTTTTATTTTAAACTGAAATTTTGCCCCTCAGCTACTAGCACCAGCTTGCTTCACACAATTTATCTGGCTCTGTATGAGACAGTCACTTTCCATTCAAGCATGCACTGCTCTAGTGCAATCACAGTGGTAGTCCTTTGCATATAAAGTACAGAGAACTTTTTTTTATTATTATTATTAGGTCTCTAACAAACTTCTGGGAAGTTCTAAGCACTATTAATAAATAATGAGTAGTAATAAATAACATTTGAGGAGGAACAGAAACTCAAGCTACAAGAAGGGGTAGGTGTCTTCTAGTCTGGAATCAAAGATAAAATGTAGAGAATGTGTACTTCTCATAGCTTGTTTGTTCCAGCAGTTTACCAGGTACATCCTCTATGTTAAAGAGTAGTCTAATAAAACCATCACAGAGTTGAATATCCCAGCCAACTTACTGTGTGAGGGCTTTGAAGTTCAAGACTTGCATTAGTTGATGTCTGATCTTTCAAGGATAGAGAATGGTCTTGAACCAGAAAATGTCTTGAATTTACTATAATTACTGATTGGTATCATTGATGTGGAGAGAGCTATTGCAACTGCATAGAGACATAACTGGGTAATCCCAATTAAGTTTTATTTGAATCAAAGTACTGGGAAGGAAAGGTAGCAGCAGAGAACCCCTGTAAGAGTCTGTTCTGTAAGGTCTGCACCTGGAAAGATGGAAGGAGAGAGGAGAAATGCATTTAACAGATTTGGTCATAAAAGACATGAGATAACATTTCTAAGCAGCTCTGTTAATTACAATGGCAACTTGAATGTCCATTATGAATGGTATGAATCACATTTCAGGAGTGATTCACTATCCTAGTTTGGGGCTGTGAGTCCTGATTAGTGTTACTATTTCATTAGTCTCTTATTCCCGTGAGTTGATGTTTCCACTGAAGTCGATGTGACAATGTTTGTTAGACTAGACTTTATTTCCACAAACTAACCTGGACATGTGTTTCTATGTTCAAACTCCAGTAAAATTCTTGGGCTGTTAGACTTATTGTAAGGATATTTTTTTTTGTTTCTTAAAAAACTGTAAATATTTCACCATAGAGTAATCCATTAAACCCTTGATTTAATTTAATTTTTAGTACATTTATATTTCTTTTTATTTGCCCTGTTAACATAATGCTATCAAAATTGTTGTTGATTACTTGCAGACCATAAAAATGGAGACCAAGGTAATTTTAACATAAGTTCAGTGGGTCCAGAATCACCTGTTTAGTGAATAAATAATGTTACTTTCAAACAAAATCTTTCAACACTCAAAATAATCTGATGTCAAAGACTTCCATTTCTCCCTCCATTAATATTCATTATCATGTATTATGTTCCACTGGGAGATGGCTTCTACTTTTTTGTTCTTATTGAAGTTTCTTCTATTATATTCTGAAAAGTCTTTCATAACCTTTATGCTCTTTAGTTGTGAGCAACCTTTTACACTGCTTCCTCCACAGAAATCACTCCCTGGTTTTGAATGTATTTCTGTTGTTTTCTGTCATATTGCAGACCTCCTTTGTAGCTTGTTGAGACCGAGTGAATCTTCTGTTCATTTTGAATGAAACCTGGTACAGAAAATTGGATGCATTCACCAGAGTAATTACATCTATTTGCAGTTCAATTTCCAGTGGTTTTGTTGCAGTGAAAAAACTGAGTTGTGGTGACAATGTTAGGCTTTTTGATGCAAAACTGACTAAGATTAAAGTATGATGCATTCAATTAATTTCTCATTCTATGGCAAAGAGAAGACCTGCAGTAAAGATATTTGTATTCTGAGCTACTATCATCTAGACTCACTGTCTTCTACTTCCATCATCTGCATTAAGATTTTGCCTGCGATTACAGTGTACTTATATTTGCTTTGAGTAGTTGCAAATTCTTCTGCTGTGTTGGAATACTATTACAGTAATCCCTTGAATTTTTCAGGGGATTGGGACAGCGAGAATGCTGCAAAACCCAGATTCCACAGAGCGGCAGATCATATGTATGCAAATAAGCCATGCCTACCTCTCCGCCCCTGAGCCCCGGAGAGCACAAGGACACCTTCTCTGTCACATGCCATGCCGTGTGCTGAGGAGGGCTGGGCAGTGGCTACCAGTGGGACACGTGTGGCACAGTAAGTGTGGTGCCACTCGTCGCGGCAGAGGGACTCTGCGCATGCGTACGCGGAAAAACTCTTTGAAGATTCGAGGGAAGTCTATGATGTCTTCAGTGCAAAAAAACCCACAAAGAGATGAAGCTACGAAATTGATCTTTAGAAATATGAATTCTAATGTCTCTTGAGCGCTCTCAATTCCTCAGATGTGTCTATGGCAAACAGATGAATGCATAAATCATGAAAAAAACCCATGTTCAAACTCTATACTGATAAAGTGCACTATATTTCTGTGAAGATTTAAAGGTATTTATGGTATAGGTTTGCACCATCAGAAATGAATATGCTTTTCAAGTTGGTCTGCCAGTGGCAGATCATGTTTTGTAGATGGAAATTAGTTATTGAAAAACTTCAATCTTCAAATATAAATTATATATGATGAAATCTTAAGTAAAGATCTCATTTTTCAGCAATATTTTCTGAAGTCAATGACAGAGATTACAGAAGTTTTCAAGCAGATGGATAGCCTCAAATTTCATAAGGAAATAAAAATGTATCATTTTTGACATAGAGCTCCAGCTCAGGTTTTAACTGGTATCTTTTAAATGACTGCTTTGAGAAGTCATATTAAGGACTTAATGAAGATCTCAGTACCAGTGGTACTCTAAAATTCTAAACCATCAGAAAAATATCTACCCATTCACAGCAAGTTATTTATTGTGGCAGTTGAGAGAAATTTACATTAAACAATTTGAAAGTCAATTGAGACATTGACATTAATACAGTATAGGCTTTTTAGTATTGATTAAAGTAATGCTCAGTGACAAATGGCTCTTTAATCCACAAGCTGTTCAGAACTAGTGATACCAACATAAAAAGCAATTGCAAGCCCTCACTACCAAGCCTCAGTCTAAGCCTCCTTCTGGCCCTATCAGTCTTGCACTGTGAGTTACATGATGACACAAATTTGCCAGAGGATAATGAGAGCTCTCAGCTTGTTGGCTGCAGCACTTTTGTGGTAGATGAGAGATGTGGTTTTATTTTTCCTCAAGCTGCAGAGAAGGCTCTTCTGTATTTTAACAGTAGAAGCATGAAACAGCTGTACTACACAAGACAGATCCAAAGGCATCCAAGTGCAGGTACAGGTTCAGGCTGTGAATCCCTAATGCAGAAATAATACTAGTCTAAGGGAGAGGGGCATTTCAGATATACCTCTGTTATGTCCAGGTGTTATTGATGAGACTTGTCTGATTTTTCACTTCCTGACAAAAGGAGTAAAAATTACTAAGTATGGGGTTTAAGGATTTAATTCCTAGTGAGATGCTTAAAACTCAGGTATGACAGCACAGAAATTCCTTGTGAATTGAAACCTAAGACTTTTCTCACATAGTTCACAAAATTCCTTATTCTTACTTGTTCTGCTTATTCTTATATGTTTCTGTGAAAAATGAGAATATTCAGTGCATGCTCAATTTTGTGACTTAAGAACAATGATTGTTGAAGAAAATATATTTGACAGGTTTATATATTTTGCACCCTAGAATACTTTATCCATCTGAGATAATTCTGTAAGACAACTTGATATTATTTTGTTGATACAAAAAACCATTCAGAACACAAAACATTCCATGAATAATAAGATTTAGGATGGATGAAGATAGGCCTGGTGGCTGAGGTCTAAAAGGGACATGAGTCTTTCTTGCCCTGCCAAAGGAGGGGTTTCAAACCCAGTATGAGCTCTGTTATTGACATATGGTGGAGATATGAGAGGTAAACGAACGAGTGGTCAATCATGAAACGTTTATTTTATGGATAGGATTTTGGATTATTTTTGGGTATACATTTCTGGTTAAAAAGGGAAGTGTGCTAAATAGGTGGTAAAAGGTTGATTGTTATAAAATTTATTACATATCACAGATGAAAGACTGAGTATGCTAGTTGTGTTTAAATGTTCTTGAAGTTTGTGATCACCCTTGTTCTAGCAGCTTTGCAACCCCAGCAACCTAAAATTATATCCCTCAGAAAAGAGTAAGTAATAGCCCTTCTTGGCCTTGCCTAAGACCTCCCAGCCCAAGGAGCCAGGAGACCCATTCTGACTCGGCCCAGGGCCCCCAGTCCCGACTGTTTCTGCTCATGCCAGTTCCCAGCCCTATTCCCTCATCACATGGTTGGATTTGCTGGATTGATCTTAGACCTGACTCATCTGCACCACTCTGATGTGACTCTGCATTCTTAGACACAAACATGAATTCTGTGAAATAATCAGAGAAATGGGAGTGTTTAGGGGTCTCCAATAGGCAGCAGGCACATTGTTCTTTACATGTATCCTGATGGGGGAGCTGAACACACAAGTAGTGGTGGTACATAGCTCCAGCCTTGAGCACAAGGTGCAGGGGAGCAACTGGCGAGGCCAGGAGTGGCTGGGAGGAGTAAAGGCAAAAAGAGCATGGGGATGAGGTGGCATTTTCAGACAGGCTTTACCACTGGCTGAGAAGTTATCAGAGTGCCACACTTTACAAATACCTACCTGGGCAGCTGGTTTTTCTGAAGGAGAACAGCCACTGCAGCAACCTTGTTAGATTGCTATTGGCTGGGGGAGGAGTGCCTGGAGAGTGGTGAAATGGAGAGGGATTTAGGAGTAATGACTGACAGGAAACTTAATACGAGCCAGCAGTGGGCCCAGGTGGCTAAGAGGGCCAATGGCATCCTGGTCTGTATTAGGAACAGTGTGGTCAGTCGGACTAGGGAAGTTATCCTTCCCCTGTACTCGGTGCTGATCAGACCACATCTTGAGTCCTGTGTCCAGTTCTGGGCTCCCCAGTTTAAGAAGGATGTTGAGCTGCTTGAGAGGGTCCAGAGAAGAGTGCCAGGAATGGTGAAAGGACTGGAGAACAAGCCCTATGGGGAACAACTGCAGGAGCTGGGACTGTTCATCCTGGAGAAGAGGAGACTCAGAGGTGTCCTGATTGCTGTTTACAACTACCTGAAGGGAGGTTGTAGTCGTGTGGGTGCAAATCTCTCAGTCTGCCAGCACCAGAACAAGAGGACATGGCCTTAAGCTACTCCAGAGGGGGTGTAGACTGGACGTTAGGAAGAGCTTTTTCACAGAGAGAGTGATCTCTCATTGTAATGGTCTGCCCAGGGAGGTGGTGGATTCGCCATCCCTAGAGGTGTTTAAGAAAAGACTGGGTGAGGAACGCAATGACATGGTCTAGCTAATGGGATGATGGGATAAGGAGTTAGGTTATACAGAAAATTAAAAAAAAAATAAAAAAAGATTATCACAGAATCACAGAATATTCTGAGTTGGAAGGGACCCACAAGGATCATCGAGTCTAACTCTGAAATGGCACCACTGTGTCCCTGGAGGTAATCGAACCCTCAGTCTCTGGAGTGAGAGGTGGGGACACTCGCCACTGTACTAAAGTGGATTTTCTAATGACATGACCCTGAGATTAGCTCATATGGATAAAACATGGTGTCAATGGCACCAGGGTTCTCGGTTCAATCCCTGTATGGGCATTCACGTAGCAGTTGGACTTGATGATCCCTGTGGGTCCTTTGAACACAGAATATTCTGTGATTCTGTGAAAAGGATTGCAAAGCTATTGTGGGCAGGCATCAGAAGCAGAATTGCCTCTTAATCTGCTTATGTTTCTTTCTTTCCTCGAGTGTGATAAAATTAGGCCTGTGAGTAGGGAATAGCAGCTTATTAAACAGTCTTGGGTCAATATTCTCAATCTTTTGAACAGGAGTTTTACTGACTTGAAAACTTTAGTTGGTTTTGCTTTCTGTAAACAAAGAACAGCATACCTCATGGTATGATGGTCACTATCCTGAGGTGTTTTATTAATCTTGGTTCCAAAATGTAGAGTTATGAGAATTTTTTTCATGCTATTATGTGAACAATGCTTGAAGGTAGTAGTATAAAAGCCATGGGTTATCACAATATGAAGGAATTCTCTCCTATCAGTTATTTGGATTAAATGTCCCTGAAGTGAATGATTTCTGCCAGTGTTTTCACACTGCCAATACTGATTAATATTTTTGTGTTAACAAGTTCTTTCCCTACATAATATTTCTTTTATTGACTAATGGTGATTGATTTAATTACCATAGTACATAGACGATTTTCAGAAGTATTAAAAGAAATTTATTTTAGTTGTGGTACAATGTGGACTGAAATATTACCAAGAAAAAGAGTAAGAATACACAGATCTAACCTATAAATTCTCTTGTGTTTGTATCTTCAATGCTGGAGACAAAATTTTCTCAGTTTAATCAAGCTATCATGCTTAGCCACTCTAGGACTTTTACACTCGGGGAGATAAATCAAAACCCAATAAATATCCACAACATATTGTCATTGCCCTCTTTGTGCTCTCCTTCTTTTACCTTGCTAAGGAGTTTGTTTGTGGTTATAAAGCAGATCCTTCCCTCCCACTGCTGAAGACATAAACCTAGACAGTTTCATAGAATGAAGCTGATTCCCCTTCACTCAGAAATACTGGTGACAGCAAATCCCACTGGACTCTTTATAAAATGACGTCTGTGTATGAGAGGTGGTAGTACTGCTTATGTTGAGATTTCAGAAGAGAATCAAGAGTTATTTATCCATTAAACAAACATTAAAAAAAATTAAACCAACTGGTATAGACAGGGAAATGTAAACCTTTATGGTTTCAACAAAACACAGTTATGTGGCTTGTGCAGGGTTTTTTACAGCATAAAAACTTTTGTTAAGATGTCTTCTGATTACTACATCAAGGAACGAATGCAGTAATTAAAGTAGGCACAAGAAATCTTAATCAAAAATGCTAAGGAAGAGAAGTAAGTGAAATGATGTTTCTTACTTTATTATGTGGTGACTTTATCACAGGGAAGTCATTAAGAAGTGAAGAAAACTTAATCAGGAAGGAAGCAACATCAAGTTATTCTAATTTTACAGAAGAATGTACATGAATTTCAGGGTGGGTTTGTGGTTTTTTTTCCTCTTAGGAATGACTGCAGTCATCTTAAGTAATTAAATGTTTGGGTTAAGGGAGTGCCAGTGCAGGTCAAAAAAGTAGGGCATGGAATTTTTGAAGCTACTCAGCTGTCATTATAGAGAGCTGTGATTTACAGTAAATACAGTACTGTGATTTACAGTAAATTTCAGCATAAATTAAAAGGCATCTGTGTTATAGTATGAAAATGTAAAGAATAATCCTGTGCGTATGTAAATTTAGTATAAATGTAGTATAAATGAAGCTCAGAGCTTGATTTGCTGTTCATATTGATGTGGAACTGTGTTTAAAGAGAGCTATGGGAGCCCCAAGAAAGATTCAGTTCATCATACACTGCTTTAGGAGATCCAGGTTTAAAAGGATGTGAGTCCATGGAAGATACATGGATTATTTTGAGACTGGAACTGAAGAAGCTCTTTAGGGACTGCTTATTACTAGGAAACCTCTTCTATATGCCCCACGACCTGGCAATGAGGAGCTCACGTGAAACTTATTGGTGCTTTTGTTACAGTGAAGACCAACACCACTCCTTCCTGGTTTGTTTTTAGTTTGTATTATGTTTGTTTTTAAAGAGAATCTGTTCTTTCTGGTGTCTTTTGCCATGTTTTTACAATCATTTCAGCAGGCTCCATCTCACAAGTTCACAGGTTATTCCGAGTTGGAAAGGATCCCAAGGATCATCTAGTCCAACTCCCTGTGATACTGGGACCCTCCTGTCCACTTTAATCCTGGGATTTTTTTGGTGCTGCAGGATGCCAAATGAGCCGCATGATTGGGCTGTTTTTTTGTGCTTCACATCAGAACCATGTGGCGACCTGCTGAAAAGGGGACAGTTGTGTTAGAGGCGCTGTTGGCTCTATTCATGTTCTTGTGTGTGTATATGCATCTCCAAGTGTCAAAACACTGTTTTATGTCCACTGGAGATGTTATCTGCTTTGATTACTAAGAAATCACCTACTTATCTTGTAAAGCAGCAATTTTCCCTCAAAGATGCATGCAACACTTCTTCTAAAAGAATATCTTTCAAGTAAAAAAAAAAAAAAGTGAAAACATACTTCAAAAGAAATGTTTTTCAAGATGTTCACAATGCAATTTCTATTAATTCGGACTTGTCCAACCTGGTCAACTTACAGCTGTTGCAAATTAACTTCCTTGTTGTGACAAGGTCTAGCCGGGGGGTGTAGGGCTGGATGACGTTGGGCCCCTTCCGGCTCGGAGTGGCCTGCTAGACTGTGAGGGATCTAGGTTGGTGTTATACTCTGCGATGTGCTCTCGGTCTCTTTACGGGTGTTAGATGGTGAGTTGGACTAGATGATCCTTGTGGGTCCCTTCCAACTCATAATATTCTGTGATTGTGTGATTCTGTGATTCTGTGATTGAAGTAAATTGCAATTGGATCAGATTAGGAACTTTTGCTGTCAAGAGAAATAAAACATAATATCAGAAATTGCTTGAGGGGCTCCTTTTCAGTTGCTGTTTTGAGAAGGATACAAAGAAGTTAGATTATAGTAGTGTCTTAAGACACTAAATAGAGTTCTTAAGTGCACTTTTCATATTTAATTTCAGTTATCGTTGCTTTTCACCATTCATGTATAAATGTGATGAGGTTTTTTATTTTGTGAAGGAGCAAAAGTTGTCATGTTGAGGACATAGTCTCTAACTAACAACTCGAATGCCTAGCACCAAAAAAATGAAAAAAGTGTCTAATAAATGTTTCAGGGTTTTTTTTTCTGAGTTTTTGTCTTGCGTAGTGCAGAGCTAATTTAAATACTTGTATTGATTTGCCTTTGTTTACAGTTATACATTTCTCCGAGGAAATATTCCTTGACTGTTCTCAGGTACAACTGATGTGGAGCTCCTCTTCTTGGAGATAATAAAAAACCATATGGCCATGGCCCTAAGCAATTGGCTCTGGATGGCCCTCCTTGAGGAGAGAGTTTGGACCAGATGATCTCCAGAGGTCTCAGCAATGTTGTGATTCTGTAGTTCCATCCAGGCATCTCACAGTTGTTCTGGGCTTGATTTAGACAAGCAAATCAGCTATGCAGTGTGCCCCAAGGCCAAGAGAAAATTATTGCATGTAAACTATTGGGGAGGAAGTGACAAGGTCTAAGTGCCTTTAAGCAAAAATTAGGAGTTTTATTTCCTTAAATGGCTGGACATGCATTGACAGCTGTTTCCTTTCTCTCATGAGTGAGACAATGGACGCATTCATGTAACAATATGCCAAAAGAAAACATTTTGTCTCTTGAAGCCCCTTGTTATCAAGGTTCTCAGAGGGTAAAAATTAAAAATTTTTTTTTAGTATAGAGATGCAAGACAGTGAAGATGTGTACTGTACCTGGAGAAAGGACTCTATGATTAAAGGCATTAAGTGTTTTCTGATTCTGTCAGCTGATCTAATAAAAGACATTATGCCTCTCTCCAGATCATGCCTTCTGTGCAGTTGAGTAGGTTTCAGTATTTCAACCTCATTTTATAACATTTGTTGTCAGTGAACATATTTTCAGCTTTGTGCACGGCCTAAATTTCACTTGACCTACAGCTAAGATGTGCAGTAGCCAAAGTGGTCCAAGTTTACTGTGCTGCGGAGTTTCAAATCAGTATTGATTATATACTTATGAAGACAAAAGTTCTTTAAAAAGCAATATAGTCAGTAATGTTTTGCACCATCCATCTTTATCATAACATTAGTATTGCCACCTTACAGTGTAACAGAATGTGCTATATTTTTATTATTTTAGTTAACCGATAATCAAACTAAATAAGAATAGAAGAAGCAGCACTGACTTTTTTTCTGGTTAAGCTTGTTTTTCTGGTGTGTTGTTGAACAATGAAATAACTGAGCAATAAAGAACCATTGCTGTTTTTTCAACATCTTTGTCTAGCCTCTGTTTCTTTACAAGATATCCTGTAAAACTGCATACAGTGAGCAATTGCCCTATTTGTTTCACATTTTTTATGCCTTAGAATGAAAACTAATTACAGATAGAGTCTTGGTACCTGGGTGTTTCAAAATTATCTCACAACTGTTTTTATTGCTCTTGTTCAGGATGCATGTATCTCAAAAATTATTGGAATACTTTGTTTCCTTTACTTGTAATTCCTGTTTTTCTTTCCAAGGAAAGAAAGCATTCCTGAAGCCTGTGTTGCCACATCTTCTCCAGGAAATTGTCTATGTTGATGTATGTTCAGGTTAAATGGCAATAAACTTACGGGATGTATACACCTTTTTTAATCTTTCATATGATCATACCTGGGTCTCTAGTGCAGCCTACTGCTCAAGGCAGGTGAGCTGTAAGGTCAGACCAGACTGCTTAGGGCTTTATGTGTTTAAATCTTGTGAATTTCCAAGACTTAAGGCTGTACAACCCCTCTGGGTAACTTGTTACACTGCATGGCTCTCCTTAGGATAGAAAAGTTTTTCCTATATTCAGTTTAAATCTCTCATTTTGATTTGGATCTCTGTCATTTGTTTTACCACAATACACAACAGAAGAGTCTGGCTCCATCTTCTTGTTAAAATTCTTATAGGTATTAGGAAGTTGGTTTTAGGTTTTCTCTTTTCTGCTCCAGAAATGTAGAATTCATTACATTTTTTAAAAATAAAAACATTATTACTTTATTGCCTATATGCTATTATTACAGGTACTATTATAAATGTGTGCTGATAGTATCATTTTACTGTCTTTTTAGAAGAAAATTTATGAGAATATAAAATTAAAGTTAAATAATTACTCCATCTTTTTTCTAGCTGAGGCAATTTAATACTTTTTTTTCTGTCTGTTATGTAAGGCACAAAAGCAAAATCTGTATCCCGGTTATTTCTGTTTAGAAACTAACTCAGCTACATAAAGGCATCACTCTTTTGAACAGGCAGAATACTGTGTCCTCTCATTAGAAAACCAGATCTTGGTTAACTTGCTACGCATATAGGTAGCAGTTTTATTATCTCAAAAGACTAACAAGCAGCTTGTGGATTCTGGGATAAATACATTCTCCTTTTTGAATTATTCCATGTTTAAAAGCAGTCCAAAACATTTATTTATCAAGAATTAAGTGGTGCCTTGCCTGAAACAACTGAGGTTGACTGCAACAGGAATGTTTTGAGGCAGAGAAACAAGGTATGTGGCTAGAGTCAGAAGCTGTGGGATAAAGTAAAGGCTGTGGGACACTCACTGCCATGCAATTGGTGGATGAACAAAAAATTGCTTCAAGCAGCCTTGTTGCCTAGGACTGGAAGACTGCCTGTAGGCCACAGGGATAATGAATCGTTCTGAATTGAAACTGTCCATCTTTCTAAACAAGCAAACACTGTAATCTATTTTCAAATTAATTGGCACTAAAAGACAGAGACTATCCAGAACTCATATTACCAAGGAATTAGGAGGAAAAAGGTGTGTGATTTCAAAATATGAACTTCTACATATTTTTAAAAGTAAATGATACTGTATTATTTTTGTATTAATTTTGTCTGTTTGAAGATATGATTTTTATTTACTATTTCTCATTGTCTCTCACTTCTATTGAAATTACTGTAGTCACATAGTATATGTAAAATTTAGCAGTGTACAATCATTGCAGAAAACTACTGTCAACCCTCTTACACTTTGCGCCCCCTATATTGTGGCTTCACGTCTTAGCAGCATCATTTTTCAGTAATTAAGGAGGAAACTGCACATGCGTGACCTGGCATGCATGAATATTCATTTAGGCAGTCATGAATATGCAAATCAACCCACAGAGCTGCAGCTCTGGCAGCGGCTCTGCCGCCTCCCCCCTCCTGGGCATTGGCACTTCCCCATCCCAGGCATGGCTGTGGTGTCTCTGCTGCTTCCCCACCCCCCCGGCACAGCCGCCACACTGGGGAGCCGTCTGAGGGTGTGGGGAACATTTGCGTATTAATGAGCCATTCTACGCTGAAGGCAGGCTTCGCGGGACATGAATGAGACCGCGGTACTGTGGTGTAGGAGATGCAACTGTATCGCTTTATGCAGAAATGTGACAGGTTATCTTTCTGTGTTTCCATGTGGCACATGATCACACCATGATCCTTCCTATTGTCTTACATTGAGAACTGTTTTATGGTCAGAAGTGACACAGATTTTATTCAACAACTATCCTTTTTGTCAGTTTTCCTTTCATGAATGGTTGGACATAAGGGAAACTTGCATAGGCGAGAAAGGTCATGATCTTTATTGAAACATGTCATACTCTATGAAATCAGAAATACAGTAATACCACACCCTTTTTGAGGAACAGGTCTCCCCAAGGTCTCGCAAACTGTCAAATTCGCAAACATGCAGGGGTCATTAATATGCATAAAGGCCACGCCCATCGCTCCAACCCTAGCCAATCAGGAGCGCTCCTTCCCATGGGCTCTCCCAACACAGGGGAGCAAAGGGAGGCATTTCTGAGCTCTCTCTGGCTGGGGAGACCCCTGGAGAATCCCTTGGTTTCTTCAGCCAAGCTGCCACTTCCGCAGCTGCTATCCAGGCTGCAGCCACCGTGTGTGCTTGCACTGCCTCCGTGGCAGGGAAGAGATGTCCTAGGGCTTTGGTTGGTGCTCTTGGAGCCTGGGAAACCTTAACTTTGCAACACTGAGACACCCGGGGCCCCTTATGGTGGAGGGTGACGTCAGTGTCGGAGTTTCTTTCTCTTTAACATCCTCCGGTCCCGGGAGTGTCAGTGCTGTCTGTATGGAGCCATCAGAGCACCACTTCTCCCTGCTGCAGCAGGGGGAGGGTATGGGGGAACAGAAGCCTCCTTCTGGCGCAGAAGCAGCAGCTGTGGCACTGCCCTGTCCCAGCACACAGCGCTCGCTCCACCGCCGCCGTGGCCAACCCAGACCCACTTTCCCTGGGGCTATGTCATCATCAGGTACATCGGGCACAACCCCTAAGAACAGGCTGCATTGCCTTACCCACCTGTAGTCATGGAAACAGTAACATGCCCTGTGGGTGTCAGTCTCTGGGTGGGCTTAGAGTAACAGGGGACGGTGTAGCTTGTGGCAGTGCTGCGCTGGGTCCCAGTGGCCTCCCAGGGCATCTTGCAGTGTGAGCCTTCCACTGTAGGGACAGGGCATGGAGACACACAGGCACAGGACAGGGACCGGGGCACAGTGTGGTGCGGCCATAAACACCGTGGATGGCAAGCAGGAGGCATCGTGCATCCTCCCCGTGGAACCAGGCCAGTCCCATCCCACAGGGAGCACCAGTGCTGCCCCTCAGTGGAGCAGAGGCACTGCACATGTGTCAGCCAGGAAACTTCATGAATCACTGTGGCTGGTCTGTGAGAAAAATTTCTCGCAAATCAGTGAAGTCGCAATGGAGGAGTCACAATGCAGCGAAGTATTACTGTATAACAATTACATAAAGTAAACATTTCTTATAGTTCTGAATATAAAGACTGACATACTCCTCCCTTACCAAAGTTACTTTTTTATTTGTAGATGAACTGCACGGGTAATGGAAGTTGTAAGTAGGAATAAAAATTTTAAAATTAAGCGGTATAGTTGTGATGGAAACTTCTTCAGCCTTTTTTTCTGCTTATTGAGTGTAAGATATGAGTGTAAGAAAAACTGAACATATATAATTGAAACAGAAGCAAATTCCACTGACAGGCTATGATATGTAACAGATGAATGTTTGTGATCAGCTAGAATCAGAAAACATATGACTTCACAAACTTTAATGTCGTGTTAACCTTACAGAAGAGATTGACTAGAGGAAAATGAAGGATGTTGATAGGTGAGTAGTTCTCTTGATCTTCCATTTTCCTCTGTGGCACACTGGCTAAGCACACTATTCTGATTCAGATGGTAATTTATGGAAATGGATAATACAATGTATCTGATTGCTTAATTATGCATCCTGGGGATTCATTCAGAATCCTTATAATACATCTTGATGACCTTTCAAATGCAGAACTCGCAATTTGCTACTTTTATTGGGATTTAATCAACTGGACAATATTTCCCTCATCTTTTTCTGATGAGGGAACTGACCTCTGTCTCTGACACCTTTGTCGTGTATGATCACTAATCTCTAATGTGAAAAAAAGTCATTCCTCTGTAGCTTAATGATTCCAACAGAGAAAAGAGGAAGCATACAGCACCGTCTCCTCACTCTTGGATACTGAAAAAGATGCTACAAAGTTTTGGTATTGAGGGGGTTGCAATGTGCGGGCAAAAATGTGGTATAAAGGTCAGACGAAACTAGCAGTGAGTGCAGGAAGCTGTACATTATACAGTGTCATAAATGACATAGAGAAAACAGGTTTATAATTCCCATTTGGGCTGTTTCATTATGCAAAAACAAGTTGTTTCTACTGGAATTATAAAACAACTTATTGAAAATTGAGGAAAAGGCTCTTTACTGCATCAACTGCAATTAACATGCATAATTGATTGCCAAGACATGTGACTGAAGAAAAAATATGACAGGCTAAAAGAGCTAACCAATGTTTCATATGTATAATATGAATGTCTTGAGCTATAATGGTAAATATGGAGTTGTTAAAAAGGATATAAATCCTTATGTCATCCTTCAGGGCATAATAGCAAGTGTCTATATTTAGATTTAGGAGCAACCATCCCCTGGGTTTGGTTAACCACCAGCTACAGTCTTTTTTCATTTAATTCAAAAATCCTCAGCCTTTTTATTACTTTCAGCCTGAAAGTCTGGATTGATGCTCATCACCAGGGGATTCCTAACTAATTATGACTGATGGGTTGATTAATCAGAGTAAGAAATATAACACTCTTGGCTGCCACTCTAAAACAGCAACATAAATAACTCATGCAGAAATTACGTGTCCTATTTGTGTTCTGTATTTTGAAACACTGAGGCAAATAGATGCTCTTGAAATCACATCTGTAACGGTTTTAATTTATCATTACCCTCCTACAAGAATCTTAATACAAATACCTCAAGTGAAGAATATAATATGTCATAGCTCTTAATAAAGACAAATATAAGGAGGGAAAAAGCTTCTGTTTACCAATAAAAATATTTATACTAATAGTCTGATAGTATTTCACAGTTCATATAACTCACTGCCAACAATTAAAACTTTCACACCTTGTCCTTGTCCTTTTTCTTTTTCTATTTTTTGTTGTTGTTGTTTGTTTGTTTTTTCTGACAAGATACAGCAGTTTCTGAGTATTTTGAAATTTCGATTTACATAGAGGTGTTAACTAAAAATTAACCCACTTAGAGCTGAAAATGTAGGCAAGGTAATGTTCCACCAAATGAACTGACAGGACATTTAGGAAAGGAACAAAAGCATTTGGTGTCATGGTATTGATAGGCCAGTATATGACAATTTATTTCTATAGAGAGTTGGCATTAAATGCATTTAAACACACAAAGAAAAATGTTTGGCTGCAGACAGTACTTTAGATCCTCATCATCTATTACATATGCTGTACAATGTACCTGCTGCTCTGCTGTGTACTAAATGCATCTGAATGTCACTGGATTTGGAAAAATGTCATCACTGCAATGGTGAATAGGGAAGACAGCAAAACAGAATTTTCTTTTTAAACGGATTCAGTTAACTTTGATTTTCTATTGATGTGTAGCTCTGGGCTTATATCTTGAAACCATTTTTACTACCAGATTTTGTGAAACTTCAGGCCATTTTATAATAGTAAATTACATGATCAAAATTAAGTAAAGGAGCAAATATGCATTTTTCTTTCCTTGATTTTAATTTCCTATTGTGGACTGTCTTCTCAAATGGAACTGGTGATGGATAATACTATGAAGAAAGATCTACACTTTCTAGATATTTTTTTTTAAAGACCAGCTCACAATTGATTAAAATTTAAAATGAACAAATACACTTACTTAATTAGTGATCTAATATAAATCCCTAAAGACAACATCATAGCATGCAAATGCACTTAGAGTTAGTGTTTGCATGCAAATATAGTTGCAGACTGCAGCGGACTCACAGAGTGAAAATAGACAGTGTTCCCCCTCAAAGAAGAGAGAGTAATAGTTCCCATCATCTCAAACCTGTGTCTGGTTCGACTTTGTATTCTTTAGTCTGAGGCTAATCTGCTGCACTAAGTAGCTGAGTAGTCAAGGTGAGATTTTGCTTATTTACCAATTACTTCAAAAGGGTTTATTTTCATATTTAGAAACATTTTTGTAGCACACCGGCTGTATGAATAATAGTGAACCATCAAGTCTTTTGTTTACAAACAGATTTGTTTGAAACATTTTGCTTGACAGGTTGCAGATTGTGGCAATTCCACTGGGTCAGAGAAAAGAACATCAGGTAATGCCAGTGCTTATTATGAAGTATGCTCTGACTTGATCAAAGCATTTTGATTGAACATGTCATGTTGCATTTCATACAAAGCTAAGTAGGAAAAAAAACCCTCAATGAAATGTCTTTTACCACAATTTCGAGCCCAAAACACACACTAGTTGTTTCACAGTAATGTTTTCTGTTATATAAACCGTGTCGGTCATGAAGATTGTTTTCTGAAGGGTGCCAGGTAATTATTCTCTGTAATAAACCCGTGTAAGTACACTAGTCCCTCCCGTTCCTCTTGGCCATTTGCTACCATCTCTGCCTTCTCTCTGGAGCAGACATTCACTGTTGTGCTGGGCCATCACAGCAAATGGCTTGGCTTAAAGTTTCCCTTGTCTTTGTATCGTTTCCCATCATCTGGTTTCCACTTACCAGGTAGACTGAGAGGATTCTTTCATGTCAAGCATTGGCAAATATACATCAAATATTTCCAGTCTCTCTCCCTCATGCAGAAAACCTCCTGGTGGGTAATTACTTCTCTTTATTGAAGAACGAAGTCTTTTATCCAGCACCCCGATCTTTTCATAGCGATTTATTGTTAATTTGAGATGTTAGGTCTACAGCTCTTGTATCTGCTTCTTAACAATGAGATTATGTTTGATATTTTAAGTTTATGTTATAAAACTCTAACAGATGTTTTGTGTATCTTTATTTTCAGCTTCTGTCTGAAATGTTACTTCTTGTTGAGTGCTTTCTTCCATCTAATATATTTCTGTGGAGATAGGTGAATTCCTATTTTTTTTTTCTTTCTCCGTTACATGTCGTTTTCCTTGTTTCCAAACCAGTTTTTGTTTTGTGATAATATGTAGTGCTATCCCGCTTTTGGCAACACCCTAATATAGTTAAGAATCTATTTTACCATCTGGTAAGTAGTTGTGGATCACTGTAAAAGTCCTTGAGTAAACTGACATCTTTAGATGGAATTTCAAACATTAATGTTTAGTCTTTTTGTTCTGTTATTTTTGCAATTATATTATTCCAGTGATCTTCCAGTTCAAGATTTTCTTTTTGTAGAATTTTTTACGTGGTCCATTTTTCTTTGCTTTTCCTCTTGGTTTTGCGTATTTCTGTGGATATCCAGACATAGCTGCTGGAACTGAAGTCATATCATTGCTGATTGCTGTGCATTGTTCTTCACACCAGCCTTTGCTGCTTTTGACAGTGCCTTGAATCTGCTCTTTAGTTTGTTCTAGATTTTGCTCAAACAGTTGCATAGTAATGAGATCATTGTAGTTGCTGATGATATGTATGTCCTTGTAAGTCCTTGCATTTTAGGCAGGAGATCTGAGTTTTGCAGTAATAAAGAGATCCCTGTTCTGTTTTGTTATTCTATCTGTTCTTGCTGTCTGGTAAGTCTCTGGGTTTTTTCTATATGCTATTTTGAGGGAAAACAACTGCCAAAGTAAAACTGGAAAGTCAACACAATTAATGTTTAGTTTCTGTGATTGTTCTTTCCACCCATGACTTCTAATATAACATTAAAGCTATCGATCAGGAGTGAGCCAGGCTCTGGTATTGCCAGTGACACCTTTGAGCAATTGCAGAACCCATCATTGCTTGCAGTGCTCTGTTCTGTTTGAACATAATGCCATACAAGTGACAGCTCAAGGGAGCTAGTTCTGAGTCTGTTTGAATGGTCCCCTACTGATTAGCCATCATCCACCTGTTCTGTTAAGATGGGTGCTCTAGTTCGACTAAGAAATATTTCTTCTTTAGCTTGAAACACTTGGCCTTTTATTCTCTCTAATCTTAAGGTGTGAAGTTCATGTTTTTAATACACTGCAATATTGACCAGTCTCTTAACATTCAAAACATTTCTGGTTCTTAGTAATAATAAGGCGAACACCAAAGCCATGAAGATCAATAGATGTCTTCTCTACAGCATCTGTGGGCTTTGTATTGTGCCAAAACTTATTTATGGAATGTCTGTACACCAGTAGAGAAACAGTGGGAACATAAAGAGTAACTCAGAATGAGCTAATGTGGATATTGAAAACCCACCTGTGAGCTTGCCTCTGTGTGGAGTGCTTTCTAGACTGATTTATGCAACTTATTATGAAACTTTAGGAAATTAAACTTCATAGCTGTTGTAACAGGTTTTACCCTGGCTGGATGCCAGGGGCAGGAACAGTCGCTCAGTCCCAGATAATAAGATGATATACAAAGGGTGGGTTGGAATAAGGCAGTTTAATATAAGCACAAAATAAAGCAAAGCAAAAGAGCTAATCTCTACTTCCCATGAGCAGAGGTCTCCACATCCAGGGAAGTAGGGCTCCTATGTGTCTTAGAAGGCAGCCATTTGGAACAATGAGTGCCCCCCCCTCTCCTTGCTCCCTTCCTCAGCTTTTATATCCGAGCTGACATCATACGGTATGGAATATCCCTTTGGTCAGTCTGGGTCAGCCGGCCTTCTTGTGTCCCCTCCCAGAATCTCATCCTCAGTTAGGGGGAAGGGGCAGTGTGCCCAGCTGTAGTCAAAACACTTGTGTGTTATCAACACCCTTGTAAAGCACAGCATTGCGAGGACTGCCATGGGCTCAGACAGACCCAATGCAGCTGTGCATGCAGTTTCATATATTCCCATACCTAAAACATTTAATTTAAAGTTGTCTTGTATATTTTTATGGTTCTACATGGTATTGTGTAAGTTTGTACAACAGAGCTGTTAAAATGTTTCTTCCTCTTTTTACAGAGTCACATTTTATTCAATAGTTGATAGGTAAAACAGGAAAACACCATGCATAACATTATTCTAATAATTTTGAAATACATAAGAAGAAATATATGATTCCATGCTCATCCAAAATAAAGTCATTTTTCTTCACCGTTCACCAACATATAATTTTTAATGAGTCTTTCAATGTGTGTCAAAAATTTACGTCTGTTTTCCAAAATGGTTTTGATAGATGTTGGCTCCATGATCAAATGGAATAATACAGTAATCCCTCAGTTCTTTGCAGCTCAAATTTTGTGGTTTCAAATTAACACGTTTGGTTTATTTCCCCCTCAAATACGTAATAGAATTCCCTCAATTTTTCGCAGGGTTTTTCGGTGTCACATGAGCAGCGGATGGCCACACATCTGCAGTGTGGGCCTCTGCTGCGCCAGCGGATGGGACTGCCAAGCCCTGTGGGGCAGAGTGGGTCACGTAAGGGCCAGCAGGACTCCATCCCTTATGAGGATATTGGAAAGATTAATAAAGTGGTAGGGAAGCTTTATACACACTGTGTCAAGCTCACTGCAGGAGTGCAGGGGCAGCCTGTGGCATGGGCTTAAAACCACGCCCACTGCCTCCAGCACAGTCCTGGGGTGACACCACATGCCTCATGCCACCTGGCGCAGTCCCTGGGCGGCCCTGGGAAGGCATGTATGCAACACTAGGGGAAGGCACGGAGGAACAGAAGCCTCTGTCTGGACTGAATTTGTTACTCAATTCTCTTTCCCTTTGGCTACTTTTCATCTGTGTGACTGTCCTGTACTAAAAAGTAAAAAAAAAACCCACAGGAAATAAGAATATAAAACAAGAAAAAATTACAGAGACAGCATCAACCAGGCTGACTAGCTAACCGTTGTGAGAGAGATCTTAACAGCGGCTTCTGGCAAAAGAAGATAACCTATCAACCTCTTCATCATTGTGCTAATAATAAGAAGAGGGAGTTCACACAGATATCCTTCCTTGTGGTAGAGCTTGAAACAAGCCTATCCAAAGAGAGAAACTGGTACAGTAATTATAGGAATGCAGACAGTAAGAGGACATTTTAGGGCACTTTCTCCCCCCACTTCTCACAGTTCGGAGCGTTCGGGTTTTTTCAAAGGTATTTTCACCCTTAAAAGAAGTATCCAGGAAGTCAATTCCTATTCTTCTTCCACATCAAGAATCCAAAAATATGGCACGGTATAGTTCTGAGTAGAAATGAATAAACCTTCTGATGTGGAATTTTTTTCAGGACTATTTATATTTCAGGAGTTGCAAGAAACAAAATGTCATGATAGACAACACTAATCACCTGGAATGTGTTTTGAACAAGACTGTAAAGAGTTTCATGACTTTTCTGTGAACTACCAGTCACCTTTTCTGTGACAAAAGTTGGAAGAAGGGGATGGATGCTTTCATCTCAGATTATTTTCTTTGCTCTTCTTTTAGCTGGTGTCTCTCTTTAATTCTGTGCAGACTTCTGAATTCCATGGGAATAATTTTCAAACCCATGTAGGCAACTCAGGAGACTCTTTGGTTTGCGAGTAATATGTATAATGATAGTTGCCTTATTTTAGAGAGAGGCTGTTGTTCTGATGCCTTTGTGTACATCTATACTTTGAGTACAGCCTTACCTCATATGCATATGACAGGCACAAGTCCTGAAATATCCCAGCTCATCTATTATCAAGACTTGTGTCTTCCAGCTTATACTGATCTAGAAATTTTTCAGTAAGAACTTCTGGGTGTCCATAAGGCCTTAGATATCCCTTTCACCTATGCAATTTAATTGAAAATTACTTAGAAATGCAGAACCTCTCTATCCCTCCCACTCTCCCCTGACACACATGCATATACAATTGTTAAATCCAACACATTTCTCCCATTATGTTACTGTGTGACTGATAGAGAGTTAGAATTCTTTACAGATTTTGTGCAAATGAGTGAAAGACAGCCTATGAGAATCCCATATGAGGGAGATGTTACAGTGCAATTTCACACTTTATTGGACAACAGAAAGTACATGAGATGAATGCAAGACAAATATCCATAAGAAATGAGGGAGGGGGCTCCAGCTTTGATGAAACCACTGATCTGACAGGGAAATATGTTCTGGTGGGTGCCCAATAGAAGGTTCACCAAAGCACCAGCAACACAAAGGATTGCTAAGGCATTGCTTGACACATGCAATCTCACTGGGTTGGTTGAAAAGAAATGTTGTTATAAGTACATAATGAGGTAGAATAGAAAGGGAACATACAAGACAGTTAGAAAAACAAAGATATANATGCCCTCACTGAGTCCCAGCCGTCGCCAATCACAAAGGAGGATAAAACTTTGCCAATGACCAGCGCAGAGTAAGTGATACTGTTTTGGCCATGGCCTTTCCACCAGTACATATACCTTAATTCTCATCCTGATAATCACTAGGTCAAATATGTCGGAACTGTGTTTGTCTCCCATAAATCTTAGCCACTATATCACTTCTTTGGCCATTCCTCAAGTCAAATCAAGAGTGCTGAGATCTTTTGACTGCAACTTAGCTGGCATCACAATGTTCAGGCCCTCACACCTACACATCAATAACTCCCAACAAGGGCAACAGCAGAAACAAAGATTATGGCATTGATTACTGAGCCCAGTGACAAACTGGCTGATACTGGTAATGCCAACTGATGATTCTGTTACTGACAAACCACCCCACTCTGAATCACAGAATCACAGAATACTATGAGTTGGAAGGGACCCACAAGGATCATCTAGTCCAACTCACCATCTAACACCCGTACAGAGACCGAACGCACGTCCCAGAGTGGTAAACCTTGCAACCTCTAATGGCAGAGAGTTATGAGAGGTGCTGAAATTAGTAAAAAAAACAACCCCTAGAGATTTGAAAAAGAAGCAAACACAGGTTACCTGGGAAGGAATGAAAAACTCTATGATATAGTTGTTTTAAAACAGCAAGAATAAAAAATTGTAACATGCTGCAGATAAAGTGGATGGGTGTCTTTCAAAAACTGCCTTAGACATTAATTTTAGCACAACCTATCAAAAAAGGGGGAAAAGAGTCAGTCAAAACATTTCAAGTCATGTAAAACTGGAAATCTCAATTTCTACTAGCAGACAGCAAGCTACTCACATATGATAAATTGCAAGAAGAGCAGGAACAGAACAAGAGTCTAGAATTGGCTGTTGAAAATTTAATATAACTCAAAGCACGACTCTCTATTAACATAAATCCAAAATGTAGATGCAGAAATTGAAAAAAAAAACAGTTCTAGAAACATTGAAAAGTTAGCTCATAGATGACTGGGCAGAAAACCTTTTGCAAGTTTTATATCCTAAGGGTGCTCTGCTACGAAAGATGGGGAAAGACGCATAACTGTGCTTCACACTGGTTAAGAGTCACCTCAGTAGACTCAGTTCTCATATTTCAAGTGAGAGAAGCACATAACAGTTCAGGCCTAGGGGAGTTGCTTTCTGCTTATGATGTACTGCACTGTCATGTTTCATAAGCATTGCAAGGTGCTATGTAGGTTCAACATGAATGCTGTCAACATAAACATGGTTGGTCCACCTATACTGCATGTGCCCAGGCTCATAGTGAAACCATGGGCCTATCTGAGAATCCTTCTTGTCCTGGCATACTTTGATGCTCATATTAAAGATAAGCAGGAATGTAGTTTCTATAGACTTAAGACAGACAGTCATAAAGCCTGACCTGAGCATTAGTTGGGCATGTGCTTAGCTCATAGCAAAGCAACAGTTATCAACCAACACCTAGAAAATCACATAGAATATGCTGAGTTGGAAGGGACACATGAGGATCAGCAAGTCCAACTCCTGGCCCTGCCTACACAGTAATAAGCCTCTGTTTCAAAGTTGTCTCAAAACATGAGAATGCTGCGGTCAGATGAAAGCAAACAACTGAGTTGTCCTGACAACAAGGTGACCTGTTGGACCCCATTGCCTGTGAAGCCTGTGGGGTGCTGAGGTCAGATGAGGCCCTAAAAGGTGTTAATATTAATATTGCTACCCTACAATATTCACAGTCAGGATCCCGTATTTTTTCCCTTAGACAGAATCATATCCTCATTTCCTTGTCTGTGTTTTTGGTAACTGATATTTCAGAAGACATAAACCTCAATCTATGTTATTTTTTAAGCAAACTAACCATGCAATGATACCTCTTTCCTAGGCCTGCCAGTCTGGAGTTAATAAACTAGAAAAAAGATCCATGAAGAAGGTTTCCAGCATATTCTTGCAAGGTAACAAACTCTTCAAGAAAACACAGACTCTGTAGAGTCTTTGTAGACTCTTTGCTACTTATCTGTTTTTATGAAATAAATGCATATTTGATGAATAGTTTTTAAGTAAGTATTTAAAAATTCTGTATGCAGATGGATAAGTATAATTATCTGCATTCAGGGGAGATGTATACCTAAATGAAAATAGAAAAATAGAACTTACGAGCTCAGCACGAGTTTAATCCTTGCTTTTTATTTTCAATTATTTCTATAAAAATGACTTCTATTTTGTTATTTTGTTTCATGCAGTCTAAAGTTAGATTGGCTCAAAACAAAACTAAAAAATCTCTATCTTGAAACTACCTGTATTCAGAGAACTAGGTGCAAAGAGCAGAAACATCGTGTATACCTACAGTCTGTATCTGGTTATAATTCAGAGTGTACAACCACTGAGTAATGTTCTCTTCCCCTTAATTAGTGACATTGTTAATGAACTTCAAGTTTGGCTCAAAAGCTTATGAATATGCAGCTGGAATTTCATTTTTTACGATAATTTGTAGAACAGTCAATGAGTACTGATAAGGCTAATATTTAAAAGTTATCCAATAGTAACTGTCAGCTAAAAAGTGAAGAAACTTCAAAACAGAAGGAGCTACCATGAAGAAGGGGATGTATAGAGAGAGGTGAAGATAGACAGCGTGTGCATAAAACAGTTGAGCAAAGGTGTCAGGTTGACTTACAGTTTGACCTGGGTTTGCTGTTGATTGACTATTTGGAATTTCTATGTGAAGTTTTCAATAAATACAACAAAAAGAGGGTGGTGTTGGGAAGGGGGGAAAAAAAAAGATACAAAAAGCAGACAATAGCACTGAGAAAAATGTAAGGATGGAATAGGCATAAGACTTGGTTTGGGTTTTTTTTTCCCCTAAGACAAAAAGCTGAAATAGTTATTGACTGACATAGCTTTTGATAGGCCTGTAAGTATTAACCACATGCACAGTCCCTGTCCTGTTGGCATATTGCAGCTGCATCACCCCTACTGCCGTCTTTTGGGGGGAGGCATATAAATTATATCAGAGGAGAAAAAAATCTGCATTAAACCCCCCCCCCATAAGTACCAGTACAAGCAGATTTACATTGTTTCCCAACTCTTATGCTTACTGGCTTAGTAGATGGGAAATGCTTTTCCATGTCTGTGATATAAAAGAAATTCTGCTTCTAAATACAGCAGTCTTGAGGCGAACCTGCCTTTTGCAGCAATAACAATAACTGTATTTGGTCTCAGGT
This sequence comes from Pitta sordida, assembly GCA_013390025.1. NCBI lineage: Eukaryota > Metazoa > Chordata > Aves > Passeriformes > Pittidae > Pitta > Pitta sordida. The sequence goes on along the minus strand of WEKX01028398.1, from coordinate 5,650 downwards.
TCTCTGTGGATGCCTGATAACTTCCTTTTTAAAGTTATCTCTGAAATCCATGCCACTACCTACTAGTTAAAAGCCAAGAAAATTTAGTGACAGAAGAAATAAGAAAGGAGAAAAAAAGGAGAAAGTATGAGTAGAACAGAGGGAGTAAATAGAAATAACAATAACTGACATTTTCCTCTTCTCTACTTAGAGCATTTTGTCTCCTTTCAATTTTGTGTAATGATACGGAAAGATTTATAGTCTCTCCTCAATTTCCACATTATTATTTGAATCATAAACAGAATGCACTTCTCCATCATTATATGGAAATATTACCTGCCTTGTAGTGAAGGCTGCAGCCAGCCTCTATTACAAAGCTCCATTGAGCAACCTTATGAATTTGGCAAGGAAAATTATCTGGCATGAAAATGCCTGTGAATACTGTGAAGGATCAGGAGAGGTTCCCTAAAAAGAGTGAGGAAGAGCTATCAAATGGCTTTGCAGTGGATGACTGTGCTGGTTTTGGCTGTAATAGGATAAATTGTCTTCACAGCTGCTGGTATGGGGCTATATTATGGATTTGTGCTGAACACGGGGTTATTGCTAAGCAAGGCTTACACAGAGCCAAGGCCTTTTCTGTTTTCCAGACTGCCAGGCTGGCAAGGAAGTTGAGAGGGTGTGGGAGGCTGGGAGTAGACGCAGCTGGGACAAACTGACCGAACTGACCAAAGGGATAGTCCATAATATCTGGGATCAGAAAGAGGAAGAGGGAGGGGTAATTTGGAATGAGTAAACATTATGCATGATGGGGCCCTGATCTCCTGGAGATGGCTGAACACCTGCTGTCCATGGGAGGTGCTGAATTAATTTCTTGTTTTCCTTTGCTTGTTTGTGAGACTGTTGCTTTCCGCCTTTTACCCTTCCAGTTCTCTCCAAAATCCTGCTGGTTGAGGAATGAGTGAGTGGCTGGACAGGGGTTGGTTGCTGGCTGGGTTGAAACCATGAAAGCGGCTCACTGGTTGAAGTGCCTCAGTTTACAGTTCAACTTGCAAAGAAGATAGAGCATTCTGCACTGCTTCCATCTCTGCTTGCTCTTCGGCCTGGCACCATGCAACACCCATCATACCGCCCACATCATGAAGTGACAGAAGTACAGGTAACAGGATTTGTAGTGAAAAAGACAGTGGCCACACCCCTGTCTAAAGTCATGAAAATTAAAGCTGTGGGGCCACATATATTTCCAGGCCATCCAAATGTAGCATCTTCTTGCTCACACCAAAATCAGTTCTGCCAAGTCTTCTGGCTGATTCCTCCAGTCTAATTATTATTTTATCTACTAGATTACATATTTCCAAACAATTTACCTTATGCAAGTTCATCAAGGCACAACATGAATGCAATTTTTATCTAGCAAACACATAAAATATTTCTGTGTACAGGAGTACCTCATTAAAGAACAATACTATGTACTCAAATAGAGATACATCTGGTATATTAAAGTATATATTTCTAATATACCATAGGAAAAAATATTCTGCTATGCTAAAGGCTTTCTTTTCTCAGCTACATTCATTTTTCCAGCACTTAGCAAACAAACAACAAAAAATATACAATGATAAAATAAACAAGATTGACCCTCTCTGTGTTTTTCAGATTTCAAGTAGTGATACCTTCAGATTATTTTTATTACCCACAGGCACAACAACAGCCATCATAGGGTTTTATTCTATGATGAAGCAGCTAGATCACATCACACACAGGGCACAATGTTCATGTATATTCAGGCATTCACACAATGAAAACTAGACTGAAATCTTAAACTAAGATAATGTATTTTTTTAATGCTCTTTTGAAAAGCAAAGTATTCACTTGGGGTTTTAATCTGGAAAAAAGTAGCACAATTAAAGATAAATTTCTCCTCTTGCTTCTCAATTACAGAAGTGAACAGACAGGTAGATACCAAACAGTTGCACTTGAAAATCCTATCAGTCAGGGAAGATACTGTGACTGAAAGATTAGATTATCTGTTTAATACTAAGTTAATACCTTTATCCCCAATGAATATGTGTTGGAGTTCTCAGTTACTGTAAAACTGTCAGCTACCTTACACATCTTGTGTACAGTGCCCTCTTAGAATGTTTTTATCTGTATACAATCACTTTGCACCACACATTTGACATGCCTGAGGAAATTTCATAGATTTTATTCAAAAATAATACAATTAGTGAACAGGACTCTGTTATCAGAGTATTATGTCAGGGAGCAGAGAGATGAGTTGCCTCAGAGGTTGTTGCTGGAGACATATTTTCTACAAAGAACAGAAGTTGACAAGATATTTCCATGGGTCCTGGGAACACCTGTCAATTTTTACAAAGAAAAGAAAAAAAAACAAAGAATACAGAGTAAAGTAAAAATCTCTAAATCTGCACTGGGCTCATGCTTGGGACTTGCTTCCACCAGTCATCAGCATGTAAAAATAGATGAATAAAAGAGTATCATAACAGACTGGCTTGGACTGGAAGCAACCTTCAAGATCATGTAGTTTCAGCACCTCTGCAAGAACAGAAGAATGTTTCACTACACCAGGGTGCTAAAAGCCGCATCCAGCTGCCTGTGGACACTTTCAGGGCTGGAGCATCCACGACTTTTCTGGTCAGCCTGTTTCAGTGCCTCCTCACTCTCATAGGGAAGAATCTTTCTGTAGTACGTATCTATTCCAAACCGAGTCACTCACTTCAAAGCCATTCCCATTTGTCCTGTTCCTACATACCCTTGTCAAAAGTCACTCACCATCTTTCTTATAAACCTTCTTTAAATCCTGAGTAATGAGGTGCCTCCGGAACCTTCTCTGCTACAGCTCTCCGCCTGTCTTTATAGGACAAGTGGTCCAGCCTCTGATCAAGGAGAGATTTTTCAGTCTAGTACACTGAGACATCTATCTCCTAAGAGGCATTTGTGGGCATTCTCTTCTGATGAGTAGGACTGCAGTTCCCAGTAGTTTTTGTGGTTTGTTTGGGTTATTTTAATGAGGAAACAGATCATGTATCTGTTTTGCTCTTCTTCCTGCATGTGCGTATAGGCATAAAATAATCATTTAGAGTGTGGGTTTTGTTTCTCCTCTCCAGATGGTGATTATTTAATATACATCTACTTTACTGAAGTCACCCAATATGCATTAACATTACACAGGAACAAGCAGTATGAAACAGCACCATTCCTATGAGCCTCACAAAAAGCTGATAATCAGACATGAAGAAATATAACGTCTTTCTCTTAGTGATAGCAGCATGAAACTACCTGGTTTAGAAGGTTTATATCTTCAATATCATAGCATCTGAACACCTCATTTTGAAGTGTTTTGAGGAATGGAAGGGCCCACTTACATTTTCTATGATGTTTATTTCATAAGAATACTTACATAACTTATCAAAACATCGTAGTGTGTCTGGAACTGTGCTAAAGGTCAAAAACTAGGATTACAAAGTGCTCCATAAAGAGAGGAAAATTGCTTGAAGATGTTGTCAGGGCCACAAATCAGCAAGAAATTTGTTAAAAAAACCCCTCAGTTGCTGTGTATTACAAATAGTTTATTTCACATATTAAAAAAGGAGAAAATAATAAAAATGTAATATACCAATCTGACATGAGGCAGTTAATGTGGCAACTGGCATAGCTTGATTTTGAGCTTTGTTCAGACTGGAAAAGAGGAGGATTAGAGGTGATCTAATTGCAACCTTCCAGTACTATTACAAAGAGACAGGCATATTCTGTATTTTCTTTCAGCATCTCTCCATATTGGAATGATCTCAGTAACCACCAGTTTGCTTCAAAAAGTGAAGATTTGTGGAAGATATTAATGTTCAGTTCTATTTACCTTTTCTGCAGACCAGCTTTTTCAATACCATTTAAAGGTGCTGTACACATATGGAATTTTAGAAGCCTCTCAAAACTAAATGTAAGAAGTCTATGTCTGTTTTAGCGTGATAAGATGTTGCCAATGATTTGGCAAAAAACACTGCTTTGATCAGAAGAAAATTTCTATTCAACACGTTATACTTCATCTTGTTATCTCATGTCTTAAGCAGTGCTCTAATCAGTCCATGTACTGCTCTTCTAAGTCCATGTAAGAATCAAGACTATTAAATTATCTTTAATCTTTAGAGTAAAATTGTTTGTTATGAGTTTATAAACTTTACTTCTCATTGCTACCAGTTATATACTATTTTTTTCACGCAAAAAGAACAGAAGATTCCAAGATTCTTAGATGGAAAATATGCTGCAATTTACAGTCCCAGAGTTTGTCAGATAAAGTGAGACCTTAAGTACTGAGAAACTAATCTGGCACAAACAAAATCAATTAAATAAGTAAAACTGAGCAACATGTAAGAACATAATGAAGGCATTGGAGAAGAGTATTTCAATATGCAACTAAGAACACAGTTTTCCTAATCTCTCTGGTACCTTTTCTATTTTGGTAAGAAAGCAAGTAATTTGTAAATCTGATTTCTCTAAGGCAGGAATTTGGAATATAACTTTCATGCAATGAGTTAAACTTCATAACATGAAGAACTGGGCATTCATCTCTAACAGGCACACCTGAAAAAATTTAAGCCTTGTGTGTCTAAGAAGCCTGACAGTGGGAGAACTCAATGGGTCTAAGGATGACCCACAAAAAGCTGTGTCTTCACATTAAGCAAAAAGCCCAAGAAAAGGAATGTGCCTGATTTTTTCTCAGCCCCAGAGTCATGGTTGCACATTATATATCTCTTCCACTTGAAATCCAGAATTACTTTCTACCAATACATGCTTAAAAGAGAAGATCGTTCTTTCTACCTCCTAAGGTGAATGAGGAAGGTTTTCACAAAGATTCAGTTGATCCTCATGAGGTTAAATTTTCCCAGGCTTCCTCTACAGATTGTAATGGGAAAAGATTTCTACCGGAATGCCCACAGAGCACAGAAATAATCTGCAGCAAGTTCACACATATGGAGAAGACTCTCTGTCTACATAAACTATGGAGGCAGCCCAACACAATTGCCCATATTAGACAGCAGTAGTAGTCAGTACAGACAGAAGCAAACATGCACGACATAAATCCAGAACAGGAATTACTAGTTATGAATATTGGCTGGGCCATGATGAAATGTAACCTGCAGTGCAAGGTCACAGGACCACAGAATCACAGAATATTCTGAGTTGGAAGGGACCTACCTGGATCATTGAATCCAACTCCTAAGTGAATGCCCATACAGGGATTGACCCCACAACCCTGGTGCCATTGACTCCCTATACCATCATTCCATTATCTAGACCATGTTGATGAATTCCTCATCCAGTCTTTTCTTAAACATCCCCAGGGATAGTGACTCCACCACATCCCTGGGCAGACCATTTCAATGACGGATCACTCTCTCTGGGAAAAACTGCTTCCTAACATCTAGTCTAAACCTCCCCTGGAGTAGCTTA
>WEKX01028397.1:116094-126492 GCA_013390025.1 Pitta sordida | reverse complement strand
GTATATATGTATATACAGATATAACAATACAGTGTATCTTTCATTTTATGCTTTGAAAAATAACTAAACAAAAATAGTAATGGTATATAGTCAAATTTGCATTATGAAATAATTACAGTTCTCAATGAATGCAAACACTGATGTAGGGAAGTTGAAAAATGCAGTTGTGAACTTGAACCTCTCAGTTGAGGATGTTTGTTTGAATAACCCAAAACCTGAAGTTGTATGTGCAAGAGTCCAGCTTATAGGATGAACCCTCTCCCATTAGATTTTCAGGACCTGACTGCCTTCAAAGCCAAGGTCTTTGGTTATCTCTGATCAACCTGAATTCAGTCTATCATCTCTTTGAAATTATCCTTGCAAGGTTTACTACAGATTATATGTTTAAATTCCTGTCTGCCTAATGCATCAGATTATTCTGGTAAGCATTTGAACACTCACACATTATAAATTCAGACCACTGCCTTCTTTAAAAAAAATCACTTTCACTTTAGCAGAAATAAAGAAAAATTCCACTAAAAATAGAAAGACATCATTATAAGAAAATAAATATTTTCAATTTTTCACTTTGTGTGGTTCAAAATCACAGAGTCATATAGGTTTGGAAAGACCTCCAAGATCACTGAGTCCTTTCACTGATCACCACCTTGTCAACTAGACCATGGCACTAAATACCACATCCAGTGATTTCCTCAACCCTTCCAGACATGGTGACTCCACCACCTTCCTGGGCAGTCTGTTCCATTGTTTAATTATCCTGTCTGTGAAGAAATTCCTTTTCATGTCCAAACTGAACCTTCTCTGGTGCAGCTTGAGACCATTTTTTGTTATGCTGTCACTGGTGGTTTGAGAGAAGAGACCGACCTCCACTTGGCCACAACTTCATGTTGTTGTAGAGAGGTCATTGTAGAGAGTGATAAGGTCTCCCCCAAGCCTCCAAGCTAAGCAACCTCAGCTCCTTAAGGAGTGCTGTATTTAAAACTCTCAGGGGCTTCACACAAGATTTCAACTAAGGGGAGCTGAATCCAACCATACACATCAAAGTGTAGTATTTTTAATTCATGGCAGTATCAATATGTTAAGACATGCTACTTTAGAAACATTTTATGATTCCTATAGATCACACACATAGTTAAACTCTGTTAAAGATCAGAGCCTAATACGTTAGGAACATATTAATGAAACAAAAGACCTATGCAGTCACAATAATTCAATTTAAAAGTTAAATCTGCCTGAAATAACTTGCGATGATTTTTTAATGGGTTCTCTTAAGCCTTATAAATGTAATTAAACTTTCAGCTTCTTAGAAGTCAGAGAGCACGGTTCCAGGCTAAATTTTGGAAAATAAAGAAGAATCTCTGATATTGCTCAAACTGAAGACACTAATTGAGAATATGACTCACCACTGCTTTATGTCAGTATAAATATAATTGATTTCTTTTGAAAAAAAACAGATGTAATATGTTGCAGTGTATCAGGCAGGAGTTTATGGCACATTATGCTATTTCTACTAAAACAAATGGCTGCAGCAGATATTCCATGGTTTTATTTATTATTATATTCAGTTGACTGCGATACCTTTCTTGTAAAAGCTCTACTGTTCTGCTGGGTTTGCCTAAACAAATGAACTTCAGCAAAGCAATGAGATGCATAAGAAATATTTGTTCTTAATTTCAGTTAGAAATGGATTTTTACTTGAGGAATTGTTATGAATTAGTATATTTAGGGATGGCAGGGTAAAAAACCCCAAACTAACTCAAACCAATTCAAATTCGTTCATTACAATAAAACAAAATTTAAATTTTTTCTTTAGATTTAGTAAATTCTTTAATTTCATTACATATGTAAAACTTTGGTAAAGTGAAGTTGTTTTTAATACTTTCTGTATTCTTCTAAATCCCCTCTCCAAGGTCTAGAGTGAGGACAATATAGTTCACTATTAGTTCAAAAGTTTGTTAGCAAGTGATTTTTTGTTTTGTATTTTTCCTATTTCTAAACAGAGCACTTTTAGGACAAGATAATACTTGTTTATTCTGAAGGATGCTTCTTTTGAGGGGCAGTTTGACTGGTCAGTTTTGGACCTCTTCTACCATTGAAAGCTAGTCAAAGAAAAAAAAGTGGAAAAGAAAGAAATGACCATGCATTTTTGGCAACGCATTAGACTGGAAATCTGGATACCACCCTCTCTTTGTAAAGGACCTCTATGTCAATAGGTGGGATGGAACCCCCATACTCACTTCTTTCTTAAACAGGAAAAACCAATTTGTATAACTCATCAAAACAGTAAAGGCCAAAATAAAACAAAGCTATGAGGAGCGACTACAGGAACTGGGACAGTTCAGTCTGGAAAAGAGGAGGCTCAGAGGGGACCTCATTGCTGTTTACAACTACCTGTGGGGAGGTTGCAGCCAGATGGGTGTAGACCTCTTCTTCCAGGCTGACGACACCAGAACGAGAGGGCACGGCCTCAAGCTACGCCAGGGGAGGTTCAATCTTAACATTAGGAAGCGGTTTTTCACAGAGAGAGTAATTGCATCTTGGAATGGGCTGCCCAGGGAGGTGGTGGAGTCGCCATCCCTGGAGGTGTTTAAGAGAAGACTGGACGAGGAGCTTAGTGACATGGTCTAGCTGGGGGGTGTAGGGCTGGATGACCCTGGGCCCCTTCCGGCTCGGAGTGGCCTGCTAGACTGTGAGGGATCTAGGTTGGTGTTATGCTCTGCGATGTGCTCTCGGTCTCTTTACGGGTGTTAGATGGTGAGTTGGACTAGATGATCCTTGTGGGTCCCTTCCAACTCATAATATTCTGTGATTCTGTGATTCTAACTGTTATCAGATTTTCTGCTTTTCTGTGTCATTACTACTAACTCAAGGGTGTTTGGGTGTGGTGTTTGGTATATGGTGTTTGGGGTGCTTTCCTTTGATTTTAGTTTTTTCTGGAGTTTTTCTTGTGTATAGGATGGATATTTTTCTGTAGTGCTGTCTGCTTGAGTTGATTCGGTAGGAGAGATATGTATTACAGTAAGCCCTCTCAGCTTTGCGCCTCCCAGATAGCAGCTTCACCTCCACACGGTGTGATTTTTCCGCGATTAAGGAGGCCTGTTCCATGACTGCACCTGCGTGATCTGACAGTCATGAATATTCAAATCAATGCCCACACCGTGCCGCACGGACCATGGGCACACTGCTCTGCCTGCGCCCTGCCCATGCTGGACCCGCCCCGCTGTGTTCTGAGCGAGGTGGCCACATCACGTCCCCCCAGTGCCCACCCCAGTCTGAGTGAGAATAGCCGAAACAGCTCCAGAGTGTGGGGGTCGGTCGCAGAGCTGCGGCAGGAAATGCAACGGAGACAGCCCCCATCCCACCTGGCCAGTGCCCAGGGGAACAAAGGCACCGCTGCTTGTGATTTTTTTCTTCTTAAGTTCTCTGCTCTGTTTCTCCAACAGTGCAGTTAATGAGTTAAAACATTACAGTATACAAAGTGTATGTATACTTTCCTTGGGTTTTCTTAACATATGTTAACTAAGACAGGTACCCAGCTGGCTGCTTCCTTGCTGAGTTGCAGCCCCATATAGTAACCTTGCTCTTAAGAACACGCTGGTGGAGCCCCTGGGCCTCCACTACTCCAGCAGGAGTGGGACAGGGGACAGGGAGGCGCTGCCTCTCAACTGTTGCCTTGCAAAAGTGGCTGGACTGTTGTGTAGCCATCCACGGGACACTGGTGTGAGCCCCAGTGTGGAGTACAGGTTTTGAAGCTCAACTTTAAATGTGTGCTGCAGCAGTTCATGTAAAAGTGAGGAACAGCTCCAAAGGGAAGGATTGCAGAGCTGTCACCCTCCCCCACCTTGAGGAGCCGCTCTAGGTCCCAAGCTTGATTTCAGCAATGCTACATGGCTTTGCACAATCCCTCACGATCCCATGACAGACTCGGGCTACCTGCAGGAGGGAGGGAGTGGTCTCCGTCTCTGCCTCTTCTCTGGCTCTGACTGCTGCCCCTTCCTGACCTGTNATGTGACTAGGGGAGGGGCCTGAGGGCTGGAGCGGACTGAGTGATGGCCAATGGCATGTGAAGACATGCCCACAAGGTATGTGACATGGGAGGGGCCCTTTAACTACAGCTGCTGGGCTCTCAGAAGGAGGGTTCATGGATCTTCTGGACCAAGAAAGTCCATTTTTGCCTCTGATCTCTACCACTGCCATTTTGCCCAGGACCATGTGGACCTTTGACTCCTCATCTCAGCACAACCTTCCCCCTGCTGACTGCTGGATCTCCCTGCAGACCCTCGGATGTTTCAGGAAAGGATCACTGGCTGTTACTCCACTGGTTTGCCTACTCTGAACCCTATTCCCCTCCCCCTGGAATCGCGGAGGTGCTCTGGTCTCCCTTGAACTTGGCACTCCTCTCGTGCTTGGTTTTTTTTTCCCTAGCTGTCTACAGTTGTCATTGTTCCATTGGTGTTGATATTGTTATTGTTGTTCAAACATATATATATATATTTGTTATATTATTTTTTTTCTTTCTCCCAGTAAAGTTCTTGTTTCTCTCTATAAATATTATTCAAGTATTTCTAAATTCAATTCATACGCTTTCTTAATTGACACCAGGACAGGAGGGCAAGACCCGTGGTACCGTGATATTTGAGGGCTGACTGTATCAGAAATTACTAACTGCCACGTTGTTGTTTATCAAGCTTTTCTCCAATAAAGGACCACAAAAAGGGCTTAATAAAAGAATATTAATGAGATGAATTGTCATTAAAATGAATTAAAATGAAACAACAAAAAAGAGTTAAAGATGCTGTGTAGGAAAGATGTATTGTTTGTTCTCTTTAACTTTCTTCCTAGATTTTGAAGGCCAATTAAAAAATCATATAAGAGTTAGAGGTCTTTCTTGAAGAAATGTCTAAGCTGACAGCATCCTATAATTAAGGATAGCCTCAACCTTAAGTGATCTGCCTCTGCAGAAGTTTTCACATCCAGGCTCTATATGAAGGCTTTGTTTATGAAACAGCTCTATAAGCCTCTCCTGTCAAAACTAAGAATCCAGCAATATTAATTTCCTTAAACAGACTTCTGACAGGGATTTTTTATCAGCATGATGGACATAAAAAATAGAGTTGAACCAGAAAAAGGATAATTCAGGAAAAATAATAGCGTATGTGAATGTCTATGCTCTGAAAGAGAAAAGTCAATTTCCTGTCCCAATAATGGCTTTGTGTGAGAACTTGGAAGCCTTTCTGCTTTCGTTTTACTGCATTTAAAATGAAACTCATGTTTCTGAAAATAAAATCACTTTTTGCAAACTATTAAAGTCAGATACTTCAAGAGGAATACAAAACCAAAACTAAAAGAAATAAGCGTAGTCAACTACACAGTACTTGTACATTCAGTTCTTAGAGACTCCAATGTAAATTAGTTTTTTTCATATCTTTCAAATGTTTCTTTTGTGTTATTACTGGATGGAAGTACATAAAATTATTGTCAACAAATTTTAATAGAAATCCACTGCTCTCTTCCTATTATAAAATAGTATTTATGAAATATGTCTAATATTTCTATATTTCTGATACCTTATTGACCCAATCAGTAGCAGATGTTTGCAGCCAAGATCCCTGAATATAAAAGATTCTGACTGAAGAAAATGCATGGTGATAGGTTTTACCATCAAACAATTGCGTAAACAAAAATATAAATAAAATTAATTAACTGGATATTTCATTGGAATTATCTGTTGTCATTTTTCTCTCTCTAAGTAGATCAACTTGGTTTTTTCATTGTCCTCACAATTAACTTAATTTCACTTTTTCATCATATTTTCTACTTTTGTTTAATTTAAATTCATAGGAGTACTTTGAATGGCTGCTTTAAGGATTTCCCCATCAAACACAGACACAATCAAGTTCAACAAGTTGTCACAGGTGGACATTCCTGCTCTGAACACATCAAGAAATGTTACTTATGCATTGAACTTGAAAATACGATGAACCTTCTTGTCTCCTACCAATATGCCTTTCACTTGAAAGCTGGCAGCAATACTGCTTCATATTGTTCAAAAGCTGTTCAGCAGTGGTGTTTCTTCCACTGCTCAGATCAGACCTTTGTACCATCTCACCATTAATCTGTCACTTCATGTATCTTTTATTTGTTCAAATGACATCCATTTCTCATGTGTAATCTCCCTGAAAAAAAGCTGTGAAAATTCTCTTCCTTAATTTCAACATTTACTGTTGTCAACTTTCATATTATAGTGTCATAACTTAACCCCATCTGGCAGCTCAGTCCCAAAAAACTTACTCACTCCCCCACCAGTGGGATCAGGGAGAGAACTGGAAGATCAGAAAAGCAAAAAAACTCATGGGTTGAGATAAGACAACATAATAGGGAAAGCAAAAGCTGCATATGCAAGCAAAGCAAATCAAAGAATTCATTCACTTCCCATAGAATGAGGCAAGTCCTCAGCCATCTCCGGATGTTTTGGGTCTGGCTGAGATGGAGTTAATTTCCCCATAGCAGCCCTCACAGTGACGTACTTTGCATTGGTAGCTAGAAAAGTGTTGATAACACACTAGGGTGGCTTTTGCATAAATTTTGCACTTTCATTTGATGTTATAATGATGTCAATTTGATTTTTGTGTCAGGAATTTTTCTTTTGGTTTGGTTGGTTAGTTTGTTTTGTTGACATAAGTAAAGGTTGTGTGATAAATGTGGATTTTAATGATAATTCTTAAATATTTGATTCACAGAGGCAAGTGGTGGAATGTTTTTGGTTTCTGTGACCAGGTTTTGGTAGTGGGGAGTTTACAGAGGTGACTTCTACGAGAGGCTGCCAGAAGCTTACTCCATGTCCATCAGGGCCAATACCAGCTGGCTCCAGAACAGAAAAGGACTTGCATGCTGTGTAAACACTGATCAGCATTAAGGAGAACATCCCTGTGCTTGTGTTTGCCGCACAAATCCCAAACAAAACCCCATAGTAGTACTGTGAAGAAAATTACTCCAGATAAGAGACAGCATCTAGAACTGTAGTTTTTATTAATTGTCTTTAGTTTCCTCTCTGTCCCATTTCCTGCCGGGGTAGGGTTACTTTTTGCAATAGCCAGAAGGGGGCATGGCTAGAACTTGGAATATATTGTATGTTTGTGCCTCCAATTCTCCTCTCCAGCCTTACACAGGAAAGAGAGAGGGAGCATTGACACATCAGTTTCAGTGAGAACACTAAACTGGAGAATACTGTTACTAAACCACAACACTGACCCATTAGGTATCCAGTGCTATGTTAAGATGAATATCCAAAATGTAAATAATTTTCCAGTTTCAGAAATGTAGAAATATTGTCATTTATATAAAAATTCCTGAATCCATATCCTCTTGAATTTTTTGGTTATTGTTGAAGCACTTGAACTGCAGTAAATCCCTGCATATTTGTGGACTGCGAATCCACAGTTTCAATTGATTGCAGATTATTTTTCAGGGAGTTGTTGGTGCATGTGCATGCACAGATGCCGTGAATTCCTACCATGATCTCATTCAATGCTTGAATATGTAATGAGCTCATGAATATGTAAATTGGTCCCACTCACCACCCCTGCCTGCCAGAGTTGCTATGCTCCATCTTCACCATTTAAGGGGAACCGCCACCATCACTGTGGAGCGGGGAGCACTGCCGTTCTGGGGGGCATGGAGGCAGAGGGGCTGTGCCAGCATTTCTGGGCACAGCAGTGCAGTTGCAATGCAGCAACTGCTACATCTGACAACAAGTAGGGGGACAGGAGTGGGGGATAGTGCATCTGATGACCAGAGGGTAACTGGAGACAGCAGCTAGAGCACCTAATGACGGAAGGTTGGTGGGAGGTAGTAGCCACCACATCTGAGGTCCCTTGGATAGCAGGAGAGGGGAGGTTTAACACCAAAGTGCTCCTGGGTGGGTGGGAGCAGAGCCACTGGCTTCACACCGCAGCTCAGCTATGGGCACAGCACTGCCCTCACCACAGACAAATAATGAAAATGTATTAAAGAGAAATCAAAAGAGGGGAAAGGCCTCATCTTGGTGCTGTAGCATTCTTTGGAAAAAAAACCAGAACACATCAGCAAAATAGCCCAGTGTGTACTGGCACCAGTGTTGCAGGTTTCTCAAGTCATAATCTGATCCCTAATACTGGCGGCAGAAGCACCCACACTGCCCAAAACAAAAGTTCCTTCTAGGCACTAGCAGTATGTGCAGTTTCATTTTAGGCAGATGTTTGTTGCCATGCCAGAAACACTTGAAACAGTTGATACTGGACAGGGCTGGGGGCTCTGTTTTAGGATGTGTGGGGCAGGCGAGGGGAGGGGAGGGAAGAAGGTGCAGAGAAAGGGTAGGAGAGGGAAGGGGAGAAAGCTCTGGGCAGGGCCAGCAGGTGCAGGGGAGGAGTGGGTCTGCAGGTGCTCATGACTTGGGGCGCCTCTGTCCTCCAGTGCTGCTGCCAGCTCCTCCTGCTCGTCCACCCCTGCACCGCCCATCTCTGAGGAGCAGCAGCAGGAGCAGGTCACGGAGAGCCATCAGGTCTTTTGGCCGGCTCTTTTGTCCTGGCAGCTGCCGTTGGTCCGGGCTCCTGCGGACAGCCCCAGGCACTGTTCAACATCTTTACTGACGATATGGACGAGGGAACTGAGTTCATCCTCAGCAAGTTTGCAGATGATACCAAGCGGGGGGCAAATGTTGAACTGCCGGAGGGTAGGAGGGCCCTTCACAGGGACCTTGACAGGCTAGAGAAATGGGCAGACTGCAATAATATGAGATTTAACAAGACTGAGTGCCGGGTTCTTCACTTTGGACATAACAACCCCATGCATTGTATTCAGCTGGGGGAGTNGCTGGATGGTCCTGTGGGTCCCTCCAGGCTCGGAGTAGCCTGGGAGCCTGTGAGGGAACTAGGTTTATGTTCACCACTCTGGGGTGTCCGTTCGATCTCTGTACATGCGTTAGATGGTACGGGTGTTAGATGGTGAGTTGGTGGGATGGTGAGAATACTCATAGTATTCTGTGATTCTGTGAGGCAGAGAGGTGGACCCCAGCCGTTTCTTACCAGCGACAGGACAGGCGGTGGAGAGCTGGGGAGAAGCAGCGATGGTCAACTTCCCTTGGTCTGGCCAGGGTCTGTAGTGTTGGTCTGGCTGGGGAAGGAAATGGACCAAAAAAAGCCCCCACAACCACCTTGCTTGGTGCAGGGAGCAGCCCCACCTCCTCCCCTCGCTGCCGCGCCCCGGCCAGCACTCCATTCCCTCATGCCCCCATACCCCTTGGAGAGACATGGTCCCCCATCAATCGGGACATGGGGACCGGTGCTGAATGAATGTGAATGTTTACAGGTAATTTGTGCTGGCCTGGAGTGCACCAGGGAGACAGAGCATCCTGGCCTGGCCCCTACACCTCAGAGACAGTGCTGGGAACAAGGCCAGTGTGCCGGTAACATTAAGCCGTTGACTTTAAAGCCCAGTTCCTTTACTGAGGCAACTTATAGCAAGCCCCTCCTGATTTGGAGAATCAGAAAATTACAAATTTAGTGTGTTAGGTAAGGGCGTAGAGATTGTCATGGGTTAGTGTTAGAGATTTTGTTTTACATGTTTACACAGTAAGTTTTATTGGTTTTTTTCTTTCTTCCCCCCTCCCCCCCCCCCTGCCTGGGACAGGAGAGAATGCATGCATGTACCTAGGTTTTCTTTCCTCTCCCGCAGCAGCGGGAGGAAGGGGGGCCCCCTTGCTGCTGCAGGAGCAGTGTTGGCCGCCCGGCCCAGCCCCGGGTGTACTGAGGAAGCGTGTGGTGGCGTGCCTACCCGGTTCCCCAGAGGGGTTGGGAGAGGGGGGGGAGTGAGAGAGCCATGTGTGTCTGGAGGTCGCCCCCATGATGACAAAAAACACCAGTTCTTCCGGAGAAACAGACAAGATTGAAAACTTGCAGCTTCACCCCATTGGACGGGGCGGGGTACGGGGCAGGACCTAAAGAGAGATTTAAAAAAAGACTTGCGCAGGAAGAACGTTCTCTTCTCCCGCTCCCGCTGGGATCGCGGCTTCTCCCCACCGCTCCTGCATCCCACGTCTGCCTTCTCCCCTCCCGATCCCTGCATTCCTGAGAACACCTTCTTCCAGCTCCATCGTCCTTCGCTCCTCGCTAAAGCCCCTCCCTGATGAAAGCTGGACATTGCTATAATTTTTTCATTCGAGTTTTGCCACTGTTGGGACTTTCCTTTTAGGTATTGTGCAGGTACAGTGCAGGATACTCTGTTTGTGTGGGTGATTTTAGGGTATGGTTGTGGTATTTTCCCTGTTTGTTTGCCAGTGTTAGTTTGATTTATATACATACCTTTTTTCATACATTCCAATAAATATATATATATATATATTCATATATATATTCCCCTCAT
>WEKX01028397.1:50317-97175 GCA_013390025.1 Pitta sordida | reverse complement strand
TGGGTCCCTTCCAACTCATAATTTTCTGTGATTCTGTGATTCTGTGATTAGCCAATTTCCAGTCTTGTGGTACATCACCAATAAACCAGGACTGTTGGTAAATTATGGGGAGTGACTTGGTGAGTTCGTCTGCTAGTTCTTTCATCACCCTCAGATGGATCCCATCTGGTCCCACGGACTTATGAGGGTCCAAGCCTCTCAGCAAGTCTCTAACTACCTCCTCCTGTATTACAGGGGAGTTATATTGCACCCCGACTCCTTCTGTCAGCCCACAGGTCCAGTTGTCCTGCAGGCAATCTGCCTTACTGTTAAAAACAGAGACAAAGGAGGTATTAAGTATTTCTGTCTTTTCCTCATCGCTGCTTACTATGTTCCCTTTTGCATCCAATAAGGAGTGAAGGTTGTTGCAGCCTCTCTTTTTACCGTTGGTGTACTTATAGAAACATTTCTTATTGTCCTTAACAGAAACGGCTAGTTTGAGTTCCATTTGGGCCTTTGCCTCCCTAGTTTTTCTCCTGCATGACTTGATGACTTCCTTAAGCACACCCTGACTCACCTCCCCCTTTTTCCAAAGGCTGTACATCCTCCTTTTTTCCCTTAGTTCTTTCAGGAGCTCTTTGCTCATCCAGGATGGCCTTCTGCCCCTCCGACTCATTTTTCGGCACATTGAGACCGCCTGCTCCTGCGCCTTCATGAACCCATTCTTAAAGTATGCCCAGCCTTCCTGGACCCCACTGCCATTAAGGGCTGTTTCCCATGGTACCCTCCCAATTAATTTCTTAAACAGTCCAAGACAGCATACACATATTTTCCTTGTTAAGCATGTTTACATACCTAGAGTTCAAGTTGGCATTTTCATGAAACAAATAGGACGGCACGGATGGACCCAGGCAAAGATGGGAAGATTTCAAAGCTTCTGAGGAGAATGTGGGTAGCAGTAGGGCTTGCTCACAGTGGAAGTCAACAGCCAAGACTACGCAAGGAAGAAGAGCAACACTTCTATACAATGAATATGCGGTTATTGCAAAGCAGGCAGTTGCTGGAAATTAGTGGTCTGAGGAAAGGACCTGACCTCTAAGAATATGATGTGTCAGAGAGAGGATTGATTTCAATCACTTTTTCATTCACCCCTTTTCTGTAGCAGATCTGAATAACTCTGCAGATCTGCATCTGGTAGGTATAAAAATCACCTGTTTTAATGTAGTGAATTTTGAGGGACTGCACTTCAAGGAACATATTTTGTAAGTGTAGAGTCCCATTATAGCAGTCATTTAGTCTCATTTGAATTATACCTAGAATTCTATTAATAAATTCTTGCTGGAACTAGCATGATAACTTAAAAATGATTTTCCAGCCTTGGGAGTCAACTTCAGTAAAAGAAATGTAGCTGTCTTTGGCAAGCTGTCCAAGAAGTTAATTAGCTTCACTGTGTTGTACCTTCTGTTTAGTTTAGTGAATTTATCTCTCTTCTGTGCTTGTCTGTCATTAACTGTCAGTCTCTTTGATTGTGGCTTACATGAATCTTCAAGTTTTTAATTAATTTTCTTTTAGGTAAACTCATTAGACACAGTTGCTTTTGTCTTTCAACATTTCAATGTTTTAATCATATTTCTGCTCTCCAAAGGCAGAGGGAATGTAATTTTCCTGTGCTGTGTCCCATTGATAACACATTTCAAGTTAGACATTTTCATTCACTGTTTCATAGAGACTGAATGAGTCTGAAGTTACAGGCTCCCACAATGGACTCTCTATCCTGTCCACATGAGTAGAATCAGTCATATGCTTACCTTCCATTTGATGTCATGGACAGAAGCAAATATATTGAAAATATAAACAAAAATTTACTTAAAATTATCTACTAAAAAAAAATATCTTATTGAAGAACTTGTAAGATCAACTCTTTTACAGTGTAGGAAAAACAGTCTCATTGTTAATCTCTTCCAACATTAAATTCTTTAGAAAGATGAAAGTGCTAGTCCTTATTTATGGGATATAGGCATTACAAAATTGACTTTAGAAATGAAGTGATTCTGAATATAAGAGAAATTGAAAATCTTTCAGTCGAAGACTTTTAAAAGTTTATTTTCTCAATTTTAAAAAGTGAATTATATTACTAAACCAAATAACTCAGTATAAAGGAATTTCAGTCAAATACTATATCAGTTATATGTATGGTTTCTATGTGGTTGAAGTCTTGAATTTTTCTGGAAGTTTTCCATACCACAGACAGATTATCACACAGGATTTTCTGAAGCAGAGTATATGAAAGGATAAGAAATTTTTTATTTAAGCAGTGAGGTTTGTGAATGGGAGAACTGTGGTTCATAGGCTGGAATGTCTTCTAACATAATTTTCTAATGCATGTCCTGATGGTTGTATCAAACCACTTTCTTATTATCACTGGTGTGAAAGCAGAACAAGATTACACCAAATTTAATTAGATTGGCCCCATAATTTATACTGCTGAATATTTGCTGAAATTATTAATAGGACATTTGTGTACTCAATATGTATATACATATACATATACATTATGTATACAAATAGCCTTCTTGCCGTGTCATCACAGCCTCACAGTTCCATAAAGACTGTTTTGTCTAAATGTGCACAAAAATAAAGTAATAAATAGGTATAAATTATATTTTTCAGCATTTCAAATGATTTGAATATCTTTTTCATGTAATTCAATGTCCTTAATATTTGCCATACAGGAATTGTGGATACTAAAGTTTGCTTGAATGAATTATAAGCAGTTTCATTTTGTGTTTTCCAACAGGTGTTTTTGAAGTGTCTGAGAACAAAATAATCCCTTGTTTACCAAAGCAGGAGGAAATGTTGCTTTTACTTGCCCTTATAAAATTGGAAATTTAGTGCAGCAAAAATTGTGGGAAAGGATTCAAGCAGACTGGGTAGAAATTGTCATTATGTGCAATTTATTAGGAAAACAAAGCTTTGGTTTAGATTTCAAGGGGCATTGGTGGATTGTTCTGATCAGGTAAACTTCAAGATTCTCTTTCAAAATATTACAACCTCTAATTTTGCAACATACTGCTGTGTAACTTCTAGAAGGAATGAAACATATGTGAAGAGTTCTACTGTGGCTGGCAAGTAAAGGAGGAAGTGGTAATGTTTTCAAAACAGGACCTTCTGAACCATTGGCACTTTTCCCCATATAAAATAACTCTTCAGTAACAAGAGGAGATTTATTTAAGTACCAAAGCTTGAAGGAGCGTCGTGTACTATCACTAATTGCCTGGGAGAAGAGGTTGACTCTCACCTTGCTATAACCTTTTTAGGCAGTTGTAGAGAGTGATAAGGTCTATCTGACTCTCCTTCAGGCTAAAGAATTCCAGCTTCTCCAGCTGCTGCTAATATGATGTACAAGAAGATGCTTTGGAAGGTGTAACACTGCACTTGTTCACCGGGAGAGGAGGACATTCTCTCAAAGAAGGGACGAGAGAAATTCTCAAAGAAAAGTTTTGTTTCCGTGTTTCTTTTGCTCTTATAACAAATTCAATTTATGATTTTTATTCCTAAAAATGGCAGCATAGTTATATCTTTTCATTGGGAAAAAAAGAGAAAACAGTGAAGATTCTGAAGTACAGTATGTTTCAGAAAACACCCCAATGTATCTCTTTTAAGCCCTTACCCTCTATTACAAAGTGTCACTCTGGACAGTGGAGGGGGGATTGCTGAGAACTGACCACGTGAGTGATTTTGAGGGCGTACTCCGAGCATTTGGGATCTCTCTGTCTGCAGGTGGGACCGGAGCCCACTCTCTGGAGGGGGGTTTAGGGAAATGACCCACTCTCACAGTGGATATGAGACTCTGGCTTTTCACCTTTCTCCTCTCAGATCTCACTCTGGTATGATCCAGTGATAAGCTCCACTGTCAATATACCCTTATAAAGCCTACTTCTCTCATTCTGACTGTTGGGCCACTTTGTACCAGGATGAAGCTCTTCCTACAGTGACCATAGGCTGGAGACTAGCCATTTGCTTCAGAAACAATCTTTCCTCCCATGCCAGTTCCTACAGGCATTTTCATATTAAGTCATCTTAATGATGTGACTAATTGTTAGCAAGGTCAGTAGCTTTAGAATAGTTTGGATTTTAAGACTGACAGGAGAGACTATGTCAGTATCTGAAGTGTGTACATGAGGGGAAGGAATAATTTTATTGGTGCTTTATGAGGGAACAGATGTGGGATAGCTGGAAAACATATTCAACCTGCATCTTCTTTTTTCATATTACCTGAATCTGAAATACAGTCATAGAAAACAAGAAGACAGCAAGGATTATTGACATTTTGAACTGACAGTTGAATATGCCCCGGTAACTAATCAGTATCTGAAGAAAAATTGCCAGTTTTCTCTTTCAGTGTAGCTGTTAGCTGTTTTGAGAAAAGTCCTTCATATTTTTTCCCTTTTTCCCCAAATGTTCTTCTAGCCTGCTAACAGTTACAGAAGATCCTATTTTCATGGCATACATAGCACAAAAAGGAGACAGATGAGATTTATGTCAACTACAGAAATGTTTCACACAAACCTAAGGAAAGACCAATAGGTTCTTTCTTTCTTAAGAATTTGGCTGGACATCCAGATTGAGCCAGGTTACCCCAGGTGTATTAGTGCTCTATTGCATCCTACAGCGTTAATGTGTCTTTTGATTCATATGAAAAATTAGACATTATTTGTACTTCTGCAATTTTTACTCAGTAGGTGAACTCTGAAGTATCAATTTCAGAGGAGCTCTGATGTGCAGAATGGAGCTGCATATGTTCACATAGAGTTAATTTGATCTGAGAAATCCATGTGTATGAGAAGCTTATGTGACAGGGTGAGAAAGAAAATGTTGTCTACATCCATGATGTGTGCATCTCAAAGCTCTATAGAAGCTCTATAGAATAATAAATAGCCAAGATTTTCCACACAGGAGGTGTTATTTTGCTGCTGGGCAAATAGTACTATTTAGCTGACAAAAGCAAATATATCAGGGCTCTTTGAACCTAGATTTAAAAGCGTGAACAGAAGCTTGGTATTTCACAGCTGTATGGTTTTGCAGGCTTCTTGCCACTCACAGCAGTTATTTCTGTGTTTTCTATTTGGGGACGGAATAGAAGTGTAGATTTGGCCCACCCGCCCTTCACCCTCCCTTCCCCCTATGCCCCAAAGAAAACAAAACGTGAAGACTCTGTCACTGTCAGATTATATTTAATAATTTATTATAAGGTTTACTTGCACAAAAAATAAATGAGAACATGGAAGTTATATGAATAAATGATGCAAAGCAGAAGAAAGCATGACTGAGAACATTTACAAAACAATACACATACGTATGTAGTTGTATGTGTGCATAAGTATATATTCTGCTGCAATCTATAGAAAAAATCACGCAGAAATTGAACAGACAGACAGAAAAATTAATCCTTAAACAAACAGAACTAGAAGGCAGACCTGAGAATTAGGATCTACACATCTTTTGGCCTTTTACAAATCTGCTGAAATGCTGAGGACATGATCCCAGTAAACGAAGGTGTTACCATGATAGCTGATAATCATATATATCTGCATACTACAAACTGTGTGCATGGCCCACCTATGCTTGATTCCTCTTTTCTCTTGAAGCGTACCTAAAAATGTTGCTGGATATGTTTGATTTTTTGGAAAGGGGCAAAAGGTGGAGGCATCATAAGTCTGTCTACAAATCAGGTACCGGTTCTACTTGGCTGTCTAGGAAGGAACATCACAGCCTGACAGTGAAAAGCACATTTTGAGTAGCCTTCTCCAATGGAAAGCTTTCTTCTCGTGCACAGGAAAATAGGAGACTAGGTTCTTCTGAGAATAACGTGGACACAAGGCTCCTCTTCACTATTGGAGCAATAACAGCGTCATGTGGTTATCCTACACTTCAGCTAAAAATGTGAAATTCTAAACTAAACTGTCCTTTCAACTTATCATTGTAGACTTACAATATTTACAATGCCATATACCATTATCTTATTCTGGTTTTGTGTACTCCTGAACAAGGACACATTGCAAGGGACAATTTCTTTTTTTTTCATGTCACTTACTGAAGGTTTTCAGGTATATACAGCTGTAAATGCTTGCATGTGAAGTTGACAAGGATACACAGAACAGTACTACTAATAAGTTGGTTTATTTCCTGAGTTATCAGATGTCATAGCAGATAATTCTAAGTTGTGCACAGCATTACAAATAAAATCTTGTAGCATTGGGTCATTTCTTATGATCTCATTGGTATTACAATGCCAAAATGATAATGTAATGGATTTGACTACACAGAAGTTCTCAGTTGTAATACTAATAACCATAAGCTGAGAAGACGGTATTGTTTCACTGGTTACAGAGACATTCAAAATACATCTCTGCTTTGCTGAGGGTTAAAAAATAGAGGGAGAAGTTGAAGTTAAGTACTTGGAATACCAGATTGTTTTGATTATTTCTAGCAATGTCTTTATTTCTTTTCTCTCTTGGTACTTTTAGCCTGCCTTTTCAAAACAATTCTTTATTTTTGAGATTTGAGGAAGAAAATAAAATCTGTAGGGCACACCTTTGCAGGTATTTAATCTGTTTTAATTAAATTCTGTAAACATATTACTTTTACCAGGATAATTCACAGGGAAAATCACATCACACATAGCATAATACGAACATTTTTTTTTTTCAAAGAGCAAACCAAAACAACAGCTTCATTTTTGTACCATAGTACTATCAGTGAACAGCTGCTGAACAAGAAACTGATACAAATTAAAACAAAAAAGAAAATAACCTGAAATTTATCAATATTCTCATTGGTTTAAAATCTAATAGGATACGTACAAGAGAAACTTCCAAAAGTTCAGTTTGAAATACTACATTAAAACTCTTAAAATATTTTATGAGTCTGTCAGAATGGGACCCAGCAAGAGTTTGTTTGCTGTTTGGATTATGCAAATAGACTTTCCAGTGTAAAATAGTACAAACTATTATTTATTGCTGTTTAGCTTCAATATCTACCACAGATTTATTCTTTCCTTTTGGGATTTTTTTCATTTCTTTTGAATAAACTTCACCTGTAATGCGGGCATTTTATTTTGAAAAATTACTGTGCTATTTCATGCTGTACCACTTGCTCAAATAGGTAAGAGGGAGGAAAAATTATGGAAACAACATGACATCAGCTATGGATAGCAACAAGTTCAAGATACCATCTAAACTAAAATAACTGTGGTGGTTTTAAGGTCTTAGAAACTTTAGTGCTAAGAAATAAATATAATAAAACATTGTCATTAAAAACCTGAGTTGAATACCTTGAAGAGTATTCTAGGGTAGCTACCTTCTGTGTTACTGGAAAATAAAAATATATGAGATTAAAAAATATAAAACCTCTTCCAGAATAACAGAATATTTTATGCTGGGTAAAAAAGGTAAATATTTAAGTTTGATGTTCAAAGGAATATCCAGTGATTAATAGTACAACTAAGTCTTTAAAGGACATAAACTCACATCTCTTTGAAAAAGACTTCTGAATGTAGGAAAGACAGTCATCAGAGTTTGGATGAACAGGAAGAGTGAGAAACCCACAGTCTATGAAAGAAGGTGAAAATTAGAACTTGTTATTTTCTTTATTCAATTCAGACCAGTTCCTTTACCTTAAAGAGCTTCTTTGACACTAATATGTTCATGATCCTTCACATTCTGCTTGATTTTTGCTCTCCCTTGGCTCTGCATCTTAGGACAAAACAATATTTCTGTGAGGAAACAGACTGCTTAAAGGGCTGGACCCACCAAGGAACACAAGAAGCTGGACTGCTCCAAACCCCCACTTTGGCAGGATAGTCATGAGAGGACCAAAGCAACAAAGCAGGCAGAACAGTGTAGGTGCTACCAGCATTTGTTAGTTTACTCCTGAGAGATCCAAATAAGAAACCATACTCCAGAAAGATTTTAGATTCAAAAGATTATTCAGAGGAGACTGATCTCATGACCAAATTAATTTCTAGGGGTGGGGGTTGTTGTTTGGTTGATTGGTGGGGGTTTTGGTTTTTTTTTTTTTTTGGGTTTTTTTGAGGGGGTGATGATCATGTTTTTTGTAATCATAAAGATGTCATAATCATAAAGGACATGAAGACTCTGATTTTTAAATTTTATTTTTAAATCTTATTTTCTTCATGGTCCTTTAAATCTACTCTGTTATTTAGCTATGTGGAAATTCAAATCAATAGTTTTTATTTACAATAGTTGAAATTTTACCTCAGTGAGTACTCTTTACCTGAAATAAAAGACTTAATTCCTTTAAATCTGGAATGCTCAATAGGAGTTAACTCCCTAAACAGCTTTCTAAGTCTGACACTAAGGGCTACTTTCCAAAACAGCCCTCTCTCTCTACAAGATAGGTGCTAAAATGTTCTTTTAGGCTGTGGATCCCAGGAGCAGAGGCTATACACCAAGTTTTCAGACTGTATTATTTAAAGTGTAAGTAAGGCAACTTCAATGACATTTCCAACACACACGCTTTCCTGGGGAACTGCTCTGGGCCAAAGCACAAAATGAGCCTTCATAGCTGTGCCTTGCAGTGATGTGGTCTCAGGGTTATGTGTGGGTTCAGGGTGGCCACAGTCCCTTTGACAGCCAGTGCAAATGGTTCCATCCCCAGGCTAGAGAGCCACAGTAGTCTTCAAATCACTGAACTGGGACAGGCTTTTCACTATGAAATGAAATGCTGGCTCAAGCAGCATCTTACCTGCCAAATCAGCCAGCAAATGGGAGACTTTGGCCCAGTTTCCCCCCAGCCTGCATCAGACATGCAACCCCTCTCCCTTGCCTCTTGAAGACGGGCTCCTGCACAGAAACAACTCATACTTTAAGGATAGAGAAGTTGAGTACTTATGTATGTATTTTTATGCATCTTAAATGCAGATATAGCTTTTATTAGCAGAATTTGGTACGCTATGAAATATTCTGGTTCTTCCAGCCAGATTGGAGAATATGAACCCAGTCCTCCTGAGTCCGCTGTTATAGAATAACTTAGACCTGTGAGTCACACTGAACACAAAATATTGTTTCCAGCTCCTGATAAAATCAGACCTAGAATGCTCTGTGAAACTGGCGCACTCAACATGGCCTATTGCTGTGTGCTTAAGTATCTGCTAATTTATTCTAATATTTAAAAATTTTCATTTCATTTCATTTCAAAAACTTGACCTTTCTATAATTATGTTTTTCAAAGAATTAAAAGAAATAAAAGTTTAGGGTGCATCATTCTTTGGTAGGAAGTCATAACATTATTTTTTTTAATGCATTGTCTGTTTTTCCTTGCAACCATCTTAAATCAGAACAGTTTACAAAAAAGCAGTTCTGGATATCTGCTGTCATAGACTGTCACCTATGGAAACTCAGGAAATGCAACAATAACACCAACAAGGATAATTTTATTTTACATAATTTATTCTTTTGTAACTATAGGAGCAGAGACGAGAATAAATGTTTAACTGAAACCTTTATTTTTGTTACTCTTAGAGAACTGCCAAGACAGCTGATTAATTTTGTGCTGTTTACTATCCCCACTACTGTCATGTTACTACAATTTTTTTTTAAAAGCTTGAAAACAATGTAGCCTAATTAAAAATTAACTTCATTCAAATATTCTCACAGGAAAAAATCTACTGTAAAATGTGTTAATGCACTTGACAATCCCAGGATTGTAGAAGAACCTAGTAAATCTATTTCATTTCATGAGGATTTCTGCATTAAAACAACAAAAAACCCCAATGAAATGAATTTTTTTTTACTTTAAGTGTGATATTTAAAAATGTTAACTTCATATTAGAGAGTGCATAATTTTTGAATTTGAATTTAATTAAAAAGGAAATATTGGTCCCATTACAGCTTGCAATACTAATAAAAATATGGACATTTTAAAACACTTTAGTTATATTTAATCATACTTAAACCTGAGTTACTTTCATATCTGTTTCAATTGTATCTGTAAAAATATGTTGAGCTGCATACACATGAAAAGATGTGAAAAACATCTCTGCAAAATGAAACTTCTATTTTCTTCAAAAGCACCAGTTCACCACTGGATTCTAATAGTCAGCCCTCTTGCACTTCATGCCCCCCATATTGTGACTTCAGACCTTAGCGGCATGATTTTTGAGTGATGTAGGAGACCCGTTTTGAAACTGTGCATGCACGACCTGCCGCTGCAGTGGTGGCGGCCAGGGCAGTGACGGCTCGGGGGGGGCTGCGGCTGCAGGGGTGGCCCGGGCAGTGGCAGCGGCGCGGCTGCCATTCAATGCGGAAGTCGGGCTACGCGGATGCCAATTAAGACCGCAGACCCGCATTATAGGAGACCCAACTGTATTTAGGTTTCTAAGCAGAATGCCATTTAAATAATAGCTGAATACACATAATTGTCACCCATCACCTTTTACAGTCCTGTAAGGACCTGGACAGAGAAATATACTTCTTTTTACAGCAAAAGAACCAGTATTCTTTGATCAATATTCTTTGACCAATATTTCCTTCATTCCATTATATGCCTACACTTGTTTCCAATATACTGCACCTTTTTATCTAAAACAAAAAGTGAAGAGCACTTATTTATAATATCAAGAACAAACACAGCACCCTTCATGGAGAGCAAGACTTTATAACCCTAGAATTCATATATCCAACCTCATATCCAACCTTTAATTTTAAAGTTATGCCACTGCAATGGTGTTACATGCTGATTGCCTTCTACTCACAACACAAAGGCAGGCATAGAGATCAGTAGTTTTTGTTGAAAAATGTAACGTTCTAATATGTCATGTTGTGTAATAATCACACACAGAATCACAGAATATTCTGAGTTGGAAAGAACCCACAAGGATCAACAAGTCCAACTCCTAAGTGAATGCCCATGCACCAACTGAACCCACAACCCTGGTGCCATGAACATCATGTTTTATCTGTCTGAGCTAACCTCAGGTCACGTCATCATAATTTTATTTTTTTAATATAACTTAACTCCCTATCCCAGCATCCCATTATCTAGACCATGTCAATGAGTTCCTCATGCAGTCTTTTCTTAAACACCTCTAGGGATGGCAGCTCCACCACCTCCCTAGGCAGACCATTGCACTGAGGAATCACTCTCTCTGTGAGTAAGTGTGTTTGGAAAGGGTCACAAGTACTTGGATGATGTATGGAAAAATGAAACTTTCCAGTTCTGTTGGATCTGTTCTTCTAATCAAACAGCAGCTTTTCACACTTTCTCCACTGTCCACTATATTCTGTGTGAATAAAAGTCATACTTCCTCCTTTGCAGCAGGTACAAAAAGGAGTCAAAATATACTGATATTAAACACCAAAGTAGAGATTAATTGGAACTATTATTTCTTCCTTTTTAGGGAGAAACAGTTGTAAATAATTTTGTATTTAATGGTAAAAAGCACAGCCAGTCAAGGTACTTACATTTTCACACCCTGTACTTTCTATGTCACCAAATGAAAATGAATACATGTGGCTGGTGAGCTGAGTAGAGATTTATATGCTACAGGCTGATGGTCTCTGTCAGTTCCGAGAGCTCAAATATGTAAAAAACCCACTACTCCTCACAGCATTGCCTATTAGGCTGGGTAGCTGAACAAGCATGAATATAATTCCTTTTCTGATAAATGCAATACAGAGATATGATTAATGATGCATCTTTTTTTCTCTTTGCCATAAGCAGGTAAGGGTCCTCACAAACTGCCTGCACTTAGCAACTTCTAAATAAATGGGTGCCTGAAGGCTGTAATTTGTACATAAATTATTGCTATAGAGAGCATTTTGAAACACTTTTTTCCTCAGATACTCAATTTAAACCCCTCCTCTAGCAAAGTTTTATTAGGTTAAAACCAAACATGATTAGAGTTTTCTGCTTCCCAACAGCATTTCTATACGCATGTTGTGAAATGAAGTATTTTCCCCAAATGTCATGGTAGACATCTGTCAAAACAAAAGAGAACAGCTATTGTCAATGTCTAACAAAGTTCTTTGGTTTTTCAATATACATTTTTAAACTTCACTTTTTTTTTGGGTGGGGGATGGGGAGGAGGGAGAAGCAAACTCAGCAAAAAAACCCCAAGAACAGGACTTTGCATGGACCTGATACATGTGAGGAGCTGGAATCACAGCCTGCCACAGAAAGTAAAGCTTAAATATTTACTCAGTAAAACAGTAAACTCCATGCTACAAGAAATTATTCTTTCTTTTTCCTTTACATAGACAGATAGAATTGTTTTGAGTGAGTATAACCACACTAAACTATCAATAATAACACGTAGCTGCTTAAAAAATGTGACTATTCAAGTTTTGTTGCACCATTTGATGATTTATTACCTCTTTCAATTTCACCTTTTCTGAACCACCTGACTTCAAAATCAAAAGTACTAGCATGCATCAATCTATAATATTCACAGTTAAGATACATTAGTAACTATATTTGGTAATGCTGTGTGGTATTTGTTCATAGGGGTGAATATATTGTTATCAAGGGTGATATTTAAAAAATGTAAATCATGGTTACAGTCAGATATTCATAACATTTCCTCAGAAACAAAATGAAAGTGAAAGCTTTATTTTATTTATTCTATTTTATAACGTACTAAGGCTAAGTTCCATTTGTACCAGCCATACATGTGTATCACAGAAGACATTTTGTTGCCTCCATCTCTTCACAGCCCATTAGCTGAAAACAGAGTGCAACGCTTGGGTCAGGATTAGATGCATTTTTTGTGTGCCTTGCACATGAAGAAAGCCGTGACTTGAACAGGGTCCCAGGAGCTTCCTGGGTCTATTTAAAGGCCACTGTAGTCTCCAGGCAGGCAGCTCTACCATGTGTTCTGAAAGAGTTTTCCTTCTGGTGGAAACACTAGGAGCTGTACAAAGTAGTCTCAGTGGGGCCTATCTTAGATTATTCGCAGGCGTATGCCAGAAATTAAAGTAACTCCATGAAAACAGAATTTTCTGGCAAGCTGTTGGAACAGGGTCTACCTGCTTCTTGTGGAGCTTCTCTGAGGAACATTTGTGGAAGCTATGTGAATACACCAATGTTACAGTGATATCATCTGCTGTTATGGAGTGGCACTAATGGCAGTATCCAATAGCTGATGAATACTTTTGTGCTTTAGGTGCTTTTCACAGAATCACAGAATATTCTGAGTTGGAAGGGACGCACAAGGATCATCAAGTCCAACTCTTAACATTGTCTCCCTGGCGGGAATCTAACCCGGGTCTCCCACACGCCAGGTGGGGACACTTACCACTGTACTAAAGTGGACTTAGACCATGTTATGGCACATTGTGAAGCTGCATTCTTATTCTCAACTTCAAGTGTGCTTATGTGCAGTTTGTACAAGAAATTGGTTCCCAACAGGTCAGATTCACTTTTATTCGTTATGTTCTCCAGCTTTGTCCTGGGGTTCAATTTTCTGTGTATTGCTACAAAATGAAACCACACATATATTTTATAAATGTATGAGTTGAGAGGATGGTTGCATTGAAAACAAAATATTTAGTAAAGCTGCTATACATGGCAAATATCCCCTCTCCCTTTTTTGTGTGTGTTTTCTTCGAAAATAGCATCCAATTTTTCATTAACTAGACAATATTCATGTACTGCATAGGAAGATAAAGCCACAGACAGCAACCATTACTCAGGAAATGGAAAGAGCCCATTATATAGATCTCATGCTTTTTATCTAAATATGGTTAAAACACTAGGTTTAGGATTTAGAGTTCTGATATTCTGTTTTGCCTTTTCCCCACTTGTGGATGATGTAGAATATGTAATTATTAAATGTCCAATATTCAATCACAGAGGAAAATAGTCATATGGACACAGCATTGAAATTCATAGAAAATATTGATAACCTAATCTAAGGAGTTTTGAAAAATATAGATATAATTTTAGGGCAAGTGCAAAAATTCCAGTTGCAAAGGAGTAAAAATAACTGACCAGTTCCCCCAAAAGTGTATATTTGGCAAAGCTGCATTGAATAATAGAATGGCACCAGCAGAATATTGATATTTTTGTATCGCATTTTGCAATAAAAATTTGCAAACTGGAAATTTTCCCTAAGACAAATGTCAACCAAATTTTTTGCTTAAATGAAAATGTGGATGAAGCTTCCTTGATGGGGACAGCTCAGAAAGCGCCATATAGATACAGCTCCCTGATGGCATGGGAGACCAGTTTTTCATTTTAGCTCATCAAAATACTCTCTGCTGGGAGTCGTTGATTTCCTGACTATGGCAGCACTGTGAGAAAGAAAAAAGGTAGTGAATGAGACAAGGAAGAAGCAGAAAAATAAAAAAGGTGATTGTGGTGGTGTAGGAGTCTTTCATTCAAGTGGATCACAAAGCTTTTTTTATTCAGCAGCTGTTCACTGAGATGTAGAAAGCTGTCAGTCTGCAAGGTCTCTTAGCCTGGCAAAGGGTCGGAGAAAAACTGAACATACTGTATCAGTAAATGTTTAATCCAAAGCAGAAGTTTCTTCCATACCTTTTAATACATATGTATAGATGCATATGTAAAACAACCCAACAGCACTTTTTCAGTTAAATTATGGTACATAAACCTGATTGTTTCATTGGAAAAAAGTCTATGTGTCTCCTACTTTATAT
The DNA here is from genome assembly GCA_013390025.1 of Pitta sordida. Lineage (NCBI taxonomy): Eukaryota > Metazoa > Chordata > Aves > Passeriformes > Pittidae > Pitta > Pitta sordida. Next base: position 82,518 of record WEKX01028397.1, on the reverse strand, counting down.
GCTTCCTCAACCTGTCCTGAGAAACAACCAATGAAATAGATCCTTCTGGTAATCATGGCAATCGTTTCACACTAGGAACAGAACACAAGGCTACTCAGATCATACAAGAGGGCAGAATTTTCCCTCCACATAATTTCAAACATTTGAGGTCATTGAGAGGAGTACATAAATATTTGATAACACTTACAAAAATCTAAATGTTCAGGATAGATAAAATTCATTCCTCACCTACAGGTATGCCTTCCAACTTATTTCCTCATTACTGATTACAAACACACCTACTACAGTTCATTTTTAAAGACATCTTCCAAAGACAGAAAATTCCCATTGAGAGGTATTCATCCTCCTTTTGAAAGTAAACAGATGCTTGACAGTTATTCATACAAGATACAATGTGCGTCTAAAACAGAAATTTGAGAGGGAAATTGAGAAAATCAAAGTAATGCTGACCAGAAAGAGAAGACCGGAGCTCAGCTCTACCATGTCTGACACAGCTGTGGCATAGAGGGTTGCCAGCTGGGGATGTGGCCTACTTTTATTTGTCTGAAGAACAGTTTTCACACTTTTTAAAGTCTAGCTTGCAGGTATGGTTACCAAAGTAAATTGTAAATAAGAAGACATGGCAGCAGTTCTGTGAACAAGACTGTGCTGCTGATGCAGATATTCATAGCTCTCAGGGGCATCATGATAATTGTGTGTATATTAGTAAGGGAAGAATTTGTGCGCTGGGAGTTTAAGATTAGAGCCTGACCACGTAATAACCTTATCATAATGCATTGAACCCTATTCCCAACACAAAATATCAGCCTGCAATTCCAATAAATGTTGGTTCCCTGCTCTAGAAACACCCAAACACCCTTTAGGGCAGTGAGTGAACTTGCTTGGATCTGAAGGTGACCCATGCAGAATTGACACTGCATCTTGAGTTGGCAACCTTTCAGTGATTCCAGGGGGAATCAGGAGGCTGTGGCAAGGACCTAAAAGTATTATGGGCAAAGACAGTCTGGCCTGCTGGTGGAGGAAGGAAGGAAGGCCCCAATATCAAATGTGCCATCACGATGGAGCCGCACAAGGAACCTTCTCCGGTCATGCAGAAACCATCACATCAACCAACACGATTCCATTTGTTTCCACCAATTTCTCACAACACAAATGTGTCCCTCTTCATCCCTCCCCCAACCCCCCAGCTCCCTCCTTTCTGAACATATCGACAAAAGGAATAACAAAATAAATAAGGAAAGACTTAGCCTCTGCTTCGGGGGAGCTGCCTCTCCAGGTTTCTGCATTGGTGGTGACCTGGCTGGAGCTGGTAGGCATCAGTTTTCACAGCAAATGTTGGGTGCAGAGGTGGCCAATGGCTCCCTGGCCATGGCGGCAGGCTCCAGGCTCAACTGTCTGTCTTGGCCAGCCGCCCTCAGCTGTCATTGCACCAACCCCGAGCCATAGTTGAAGGCATAGCTGCTGGCCAATGAGAGGGACTGTGGGTGCTCTTCGCCCTGCTCCGAGGAGTAGCTGGGAAACGTCTGTGCTCGGGACACCCTTGCCGAGGCAAGGCTGTGACCTGGAGGTTGGGAAGACATGAACACAAAAGACGTAACTGGGCTTTGAAGCCTTTAACCATGAACACAGACTCCGATGGATTAAGTCCATACTGCCTTATGGTGCTAGGGTGCCTAGAGAGCAGACATGTTACATTGGGCCCTTCCAGGGCTGCACAAGACGCCGTTTCGTGTGGCTGAGGGCACAAGCGGTTGACAGATTCCCAGCAAAAGCAGAAGGACTCACAACCAACTCAGGCATAGAGTAAGAATTTTTTAAAAACGTAATATACGTATCTGTATATTTTCTACTTTATAAGTCTCAGTCATGTTACACAAAAAATGAATGCACCTCTCTTTTATCTGAAGCACTGCTTAAGCAGTGGAAGTAATGCCAGGAGTTTCAAAGGGATTAGCCCCACAAATGCTGCTTCATGTACTTACTGTCCCTTGAACAGGATGCCAGTTTCTCAGGTAAACACAGCATCATCATAATTTCAAAATGCACTGGAGGTGGGATAAGGTGCACATGGAAGAATACTGGTTGGGAAGAGCATGTGCAAGACGTTTTTTCAGATGGGCTTGTGAGTCTCATATATCTATGGCTTCCATCAGCAAGATGGGAAATCACGCATGAAAAGCCAGTGATGAAATTCAGGCAACTCTTCTGATCCAATTCTGTAACTTGACAGTTTTCCTATCTCAGAATTCTTTTTTGAAATTGAGATATAATTAGTTACAAAAAATAAACTCCCAAATTGTGTATCTTCATGCAACATATATTCTCTTTTAAAAAAAAAGTGTATATTGAAGTCTGGATTTAAAAATGTTTTGCATAATGCTCTTAAAAAGGTCTTCAATACATGTATTATCTACAGGAATTCAAAATCATATTTTTATTTCAACCGGAGAGATATTAAAGAATAGTTGCAATGGTATAGACACAAACACTAAAGAATTTAGCTCATATTGAAATGATTCAAAACAGTTACCAGCTTTCTAGCTGCAACCAAGAATGATGTTCACTGGATTTGGGAAAACTTTGTCCTAGCATGCATTTCAAAAAGTTTGATTATAACATGTTACCTATTTCATGAAAAAAATCATGATTCCTCCTTAACATGAGTCTCTCAGAGCAATACTGGGACCAAGAGAGAAGAAAAATGAAGATAAAAAAAAAGAAAAATAGAATAAAAGGTATATCTTAGTGATACTGGAGATAACAAAACTAGAAACTGAATTCCCAGAGGCATGTCAATGGTCAAAAAAATCCCATTCATAGCACAACCAAACAGGATGCATTTTTAATGTGTAATTTTACTATTCATTCACTGGGTTGAATTGACATTGGCTATCAAAACTTGTCTAAGATGAGAGGTTTAAATATTTTCTTCTTTAAAAGCTCTTGCATCAAACAATTAAAAGACATGGTGGCTATGAAGTCTGAGCTACAAAGGCAAACCATTGACAACGTTTGAAAATAGTCACAAAGGTTTTATTGTTTAACCATGGCATTAAGTAAGGCCTTCATTCTTTTCTGCTTTTATTTGGTGTTTGCATCACTATTACTGCCATTTAAGAAAAATAAAATTAATGCTAACCTAAACATAGGAAGTTGTGTGATTGTAGCTTTTAAGGTTTTTTTTTCCAAATCTGGCATTTTTCCTTCTAAGGATGTAAAATCTTGTTTTATTTTTACCCAGAAGCTAGAATAATTGTATTTTAAGGGCCATAAGGAACCAGCTACATAAATTACTTTGTAAAATTTGTTTCTTTCTTACTAGTAAAGAAAAATAAAATATGTTAACATATCATTTTACTCCATTCTCTTAATGTATTTTATCCAAAAAAAGTAAAAAAGTCCTTGTGACAATGAGCAGGAGTAAAGACACTTATACCAACCAAAAGAGTTCCCTAATCTGAGGCCTATTTGTATCATGTGCTGTATCTCATATAAGGAATTTTTAATTCACTTTTGTAGAATAGGGCAGATTAATTATAGTGATGAAGAGTGTCCTTAGTAAACTAATTTCTAGCTAACAAATTAAGGCAGTGTTTTAGAATGTAGAAGATGAATTTGGACCTATTAGGGTTAAAAAGGAAATTAAATTCAGTTGTTTCATTTGCTGTATATATGCTTCAGAAGTTAGTACATCCCTTATTGTACTTTACGGAAATTTTGTAGCTGCTAAGTCTCACAACAGTGCTGATTTTAGCCATTCTCTAACCATAGGGGTTAATGATAGTAAGTGCCGCCTTCTCTCCTGACTGCTAGGATATGTAGTGAGAGAGGAGATATACAGAGACATACAAAAGACTAAAGCACACTCAGTAGAGCCAGGAGGTCAAATATGCCTGGTTGACCCTCAAGTTGAACAGTATGACATCAATCCATGAAAATAATAACAAAAATAATAGAGGACATAAGTTCAAATGAAAAAAGAAAGCTATGGGTAATTAAGAAATTGCAAGTTTAGGTAAGGATCGGTATCTGCAATATGTTTACTTTCAACTTACATTTTTTACAAATAAATTAACTATGTTAATATACACTTGGGTCTCCTATATCGTGGACCCGCAGTCTTAATCGAGCTCTGCGAAGCCCTACTTCCACGTTGAATAGCAGCTGATTAATATGCAAATTTGCCCCGTACCCTCAGACCATCCCTGGTGCTGTTTCGGCACTGCTGTGTTGCTGTGTATCGGTTGCTGTGGTGGCCGTGCCCGGGGGGGTGGTGAAGCGGAGGAGCACCAGCTGTGCCCGGGGGGGGTGGGGAAGCAGCAGAGCCCGGGGTGGGGTGGCGAAGCAGAGCTGCCACTGCCAGTGGATCGGCAGAGGTGGCTGCACTGACACCACGGCCATCAGCGGTTGTGCATGCGCAGTTGCGAGAAACGGGCCTTGTTCATTGCTAAAAAGTCATGCTGCTAAGGTCTGAAGCCGCGATATGGGGGGCGTGAAGTGCAAGAGGGCTGACTATATTTCAATAAATGAATAAAGAATAGTGGTGGCAAAATGATGAAATAGCCTAATGGTTCCAAGATGGATTAAGACCCTTAGGCTGTAGATTTGAAAATTTAGGAGTTTTTTCAGCATTTTATTAAAATCCAGTATATCACATACTGGAAATTCTAAACTATAATGTATTCTTTTATTTACACTCCTACTAAATATTATTTTAAAACTCATATATCTGATGACCCTTATGGAGTCTTAGGCACTCAAGTGTCTATGCCTGCAGTATGTATTTTGAAACTAAAGACACAGGGAAAGTTTTTGCAGTAAAGAATTAAATTTCTACAGCTTTCTAAACTTCCCGCTTCAGTCATATTTGGGCCTTAAAAGGTTAAAGGAGAAGAATAATGCTGTTTGTGGATCTTGCAGCTCTTTGGTACCACAGCTGTTTTCAAAAATATGAAATTAAGTCTTCTCTACAATTCTTCTGAAATCAGCATAAGATAAATTTGATTAACACACTCTTCATGACCTGAAGACACCAATAGAACTGGGAGAGATTTTTCTTCCTGTGGCTTACATAGGAAATGTATTTTTTTTTCTTTTCTCGGACAGGGCCTTGGAAACATAAGTACTATTCAACCTACTTCATCCTTTTTTCAAATTTATTCTCAGGATTATAAAATGCAATTAAGCTGTAGTCTGAAGCAATTAGGTACGAAAGATCTATCAAGAAAATTTAATGTAACCCAGCAAATTACACTAAAATTAGATTTTTCCTGGTCTTAATTATGTTGGAAGCAGAGGCAGTATACACAAGGATCTTATTTCATGGCATGGTGCTTATTTATAACAATTCTTCAGAGGAAAAACCCAATGGTTCCCTAGTAACAGCAGTGATTGATGTACATATAAGTAGATCGATCACAACCTCTGAGAAAAATCTTGCAGTACTCAGCTAAATTAAAAGAAAGAAAAAGGAGAAGAGACCCAGGGATAAACTTTAAAAGCTTCCTTACTCCTGCTTATTGGGAGATTTTTCTTTTTTTATATTCAGAATTCAAATCCTTAATCAGAAGGTAGATGCCAAACCTTTTTCTTTTCTAAATGAAATAAACGTCACATTTTTCTTTTCTAATGCAATAATTCAACCTACTCCCATCTGATGTTCTTTGGTTACAGCACTCATCTCTGATGTACAAGTCCTATGTTAAAATTCCCCTCTGTCTGTGGGTAAGGTCCAACATTACACTTTCTGTCAAAAATCAGCTGAAAATGTTCCCTTTCTCCTCTGTACCGACAGACACTGCTGTTCACTGTCCTTCAGTTGTGCCATTGCAACTGAAAGACTGCTTTGTAGACTGAAGCACTTCGGTCATCTGGTTTGCAAAAGTCCTACAAATCACTGCACTTGCAAAGCTGAGGAGCAGGAACAAGCAGTCAAGGGTAAGAGAAGGCAAAGCTTTCTCAGGCTGGTTTCAGTGCCAGACAGTTTGTTCGGTGAATGATGACCTGTGAGCAGTATGCAACCAAACACAGGTAAATGTGACTGCCACCAGACTACTCACATGTCTGAGGCAGGACAACTTTTGAAACCGTCTGACTAAGCTTTTCCTAACACAAGATCTAATATAAATTTATATTTCTGCACCACAAAGATTGATTAAAAATTAATACAACTAGCAACACCTGTGTTTCAGCTTATGTTGCAGGCCTTTAATTACCTCATAATAAAGAAAAAATAAAAGAATAAAATAAACAAACAGTCTTTTGCAGCTGCAAAATAAGCTTTCAACTGGGATTTCTTAACCTCTGAACAGATGACTTTGCAAACAGAAGTATGCAATTTTAATGGAGTTTTATTTTCTAGGTAATAATAATAAATTTATTTTTGAAAATAAAGTTTGACATTTCCATTTCCTAGATTATGAACACAAAACTGAAGTCATTAAATTAAAGCCAGTTGGATAACTTTATAAGTACTGTACTTGCACTTGGGACTTCATGAGGACAAGAGTTCTGTGATTGCTATAAATGTTTCTCTAAATGTTATAGAAAAACATGTTTACCCCAAAGAAATTTCTATGAATCAATCAGTAAAAGCTATGATCAAATAAAGTGAATCACATCATTGTAAAGCAGCCTTTTCTTTTTAGAAATATTAATTGGAAAATTCTGTTGTTCATACAGTTTGGAAACTGTTCAGAACAGTTTGGAAAACAGTGAAACAGAGACAATGACATATCCTTGCACAAGGATAGTGCAAGGAGGTTGAAAAAATCAACTAGTTAACAGATGTTTGAGGAATGGAATGTTCACAGGTTCACAGGTTACTCTGAGTTGGAAGGGACCCTCAGGATCATCTAGTCCAACTCCCCACCAACTAGACCATGTCACTGAGCTCCTCATCAAGTCTTCTCTTAAACACCTCCAAGGATGGTGACTCCACCACCTCCTTGGGCACACCATTCCAATGAGCGATCAGTCTCTCTGTGAAAAACCTCTTCCTTACATCCAGTCTAAACCTCCCCCGGCGTAGCTTAAGGCCATGCCCTCTTGTTCTGGTGCTGTCAGCCTGAGAGAAGAGATCCTCACCCATCTGGCTGCAACCTCCCCTCAGGTAGTTGTAAACAGCAATTAGGTCACCTCTGAGCCTCCTCTCCTCCAGGCTGAACAGCCCCAGTTCCTGTAGCTGCTCTCCATAGGGATTGGCCTCCAGGCCTTTCACCATCCTCGTTGCCCTTCTCTGGACCCTCTCAAGCAGCTCAACATCCTTCTTAAACTGGGGAGCCCCGAACCGGACACAGTACTCAAGATGTGGTCTGACCAGTGCCGAGTACAGGAGAAGGATAACATCCCTAGTCCGACTGACCACACTGTTCCTAATACAGGCCAGGATGCCACTGGGCACCTGGGCACACTGCAGGCTCATATTGAGTTTTCTGTCAATCATTACTCCTAAATCCCTCTCCATTTCACCACTCTGCAGCCACTCATCCCCCAGTCGATAGCGATGCAGGGGGTAAGAAGGAGTTAGTTATATGTTGTTTCCTCACACAATTCTAACTGGACAATTTAAATGCATCCCTCCAGTCAGAAAAGTTCACAGAGCTAGTACCAGTCTTTAATCTAGATTCATGTTCTCTAAGGACTTTTCCAATAGCAGTGAAAGATCTGATTTCTACCAGAGGAGGCCCACAAATTGCACTGAGGATATCATCTGGATGGGGAAGCATGTCTTGAAGTGCTTCAACCTCTGATATTCTTTGCAGAATTTTTGTTGAGACACAGGACAAAGTGGGAAAGGTACTATAGCTATGCACTGAAAGCGCACTAGAGAGAAAGAAACTTTTACCAGAAGAAACCTAAATTATTATGACTTTTTATTTTAGGTGGAAGCTTTTATCTTCTAAGAGCTTTTGTTGCAAAGAAAAGAGGTCCCACATTTTATTCCGGATAAAGAAAACGTTCCTCAAAAAACCCCCCTTCAATCTCGAATCAGTTAAGTGGCTATTATTACATCAAAAGGGATAGTTTAAGTCAGAAAATAAATGATTGCTGCTGTCCTATTTATAAATTGGTACTGGTTAGAATTCTGCCAACTCTCCATATTGAATATACAGTATCTTTTATTGAGCTACTGATGACAAAGCAGCTTTTCCTTTTCTGCTGTAAGATGATTGGAATAACTAAAGCAAAGTTTCATAGCAGGACAAACTGCAACAAAGCAAAACATTTATTTTGCAGTAATGATGCTGTTGGAGTGGAAGGACATTAATTGGTAGAGAAATTATGCTGTCACTCACAAAAAGATGTAAGGGAAGGGAGTCGATGGAGACTGAAAAATAGCATAAACTACATGACAGTATATTGATTTCCATAGACTTATTGAAAGTGAAACTATGGGTCTATTTCAGTTCCAAATGAAGAAATACAACTTTTCTCATGAATTTCACAACATTTAGAATTAAAACTCTATGGAGCACAGATGGGCCCCAACTCTTATATATTCTACAATAAAACTTAATTTTTTAGACAGATTTTTAAGAAAATGGTTTAGTTTATTAGAAATACTTTTGAATAAAAATAATTGAAATTGATGACAAAAGACATAGGAAATATATTGAGTCAATGTCAAAATCTCCCCCCTCCCATTTAAAAAAATTTCCTTCTCATTACTAATCGAAAAACATTTTCATTTTCTTTAGAATTTGAAATTAAAATCGTAACTTTTTTTTCCGTGTACAACATTAAGGTTAGCAAGTATCTGAGTAGAATATACTTTTTATACAACCCTACCCTTTTCCAGAATTGGAAGACTATTATTTAACTTAAAAGTTTTTGTCACCATCTTCGAGCCCTCCTCTAGAAAAGGAGAAACTTTACAAATGCATACAGAAAAGTTTGTAGGATTGGTAGTCTACAAAACAGTAAATTTACAGCATGTCAAAATTTTGAGTATTAAAAAATTTTCAACATTGGCAGAAGAATGCAGGAGTTTTATCAAGAATACATCTACTTATCAATGTTTTGAAATACAGAAAAATTGTTTCAATGCCTACAAACAATGTGAATTGCTTGTGAATATTGTGCACAGGAACCACAAGCATTATTTCATCTGTACCCCTCCCCAAAATAGCAAGCATTTAAAAGCAGTACCTGAAACATGTAACTAAATCTAATATATTGACTGAAGGCCGAGTCGCCTTAATTGTTGCTATGTTTTTCCAGATAGCATTTTTAAATACTTTCCTACTGCATTTAAACTGTGCATTATCTACTTAGACTATCACAAGCTGATGTAGCTCCTGCGGTAGAAATATCAGTACATCAATCCTGTCTTTCTCAAGGAGGAGTAGGTTTATCTGTCTCTCTACTTTTAATTGTTTTCTATTTGGATTTTTTTCTAAAAATGCATCTTTTTATTCATACTACCAGCTTTCTATGGTCCTGTGTGTTTATAGAGGGAGGAAACATATACAAACACGTACTACCTAACATCTTCACCTAGGAAACGGAAAAGTAACTTTTTTCATGTCTCACATTACCCAATAATCTTTTTGCCTTTTTGCCCACATTCCTGCAGCCAAAATATGACACATATTTGGGAAAAGTGACCTACTTTACATATACATCTCTCCAACTTGTGCTCTTCGATTTGTTATACATAATTATATGCCTGCATGGCTGAACCAACATGCAGATAAATGCATTAAGCTTGCACTTACCTTTCTTATGTTGTCTTCCTTATACAGACTGCAGCGGTCCTTACAGAGATTAATTGATTTCATCTTTGCAGCTTTTTACACTTGTGCTAATATTGCAGTACTGAATCAATCTCCTCTCTCCCTCTATTCTGAGTCCAGGTCCTTAACTATGCCAACACAGTTGAAGGAGGTGTAATCATGTTCCCACTTGGCACAAAATTAGGCTAAGGTCCAAGTTTGCTTCAAAACAAACATAATTTTCCAGATGAATAATGTCAGAAAGTATGGATGAAGTCCATTATTAGGAATGTTGCAGATGGCACCAAGCTTGGAATAAGTGTCAAATCTGTTGGAGGGTAGGAGGGCTTTGCAGAGGGACTTGAACAGGCTGGATAGATGGGCTGAATCTAATAACATGAGGTTTAACAAGCCTAAGTGCCGGGTTCTACACTTTGGACACAATAACCTCATGCAGAGGTACAGGTTGGGGACTGAGGGGCTGAAGAGCGATCAGGAAGAGAAGGACTTGGGAGTACAGGTCAATAGGAAACTTAACATGAGCCAGCAGTGTGCCAGTATCAACAACAATGTGGCCCGTAGGACTAGGAAAGTTATCCTTCCCCTGTACTTGGCACTGGTTAGGCCACATATTGAATACTGTGCCCAGTTCTGGGCCTCTCAGTTTAAGAAAGATGTTGAGTTACTTGAAGGTGTCCAGAGAAGGGCAACAAAGATGGTGAAGGGGCTGGAACACAAGCCCAATGAAGAGCGACTGAGGGAGCTAGGATTGTTTAGCCTGAAGAAAAGGAGGTTCAGGGGAGACCTTATCGCTCTTTACAACTACCTGAAAGGAGGTTGTAGTCAGGTGGGGGTCAGTCTCTTCTCTCAGGCTACCACTGACAGAATGAGAGGACACAGTCTTAAGCTGCACCAGGGGAAGTTTAGACTGGATGTTAGGAAGAACTTTTTCACAGTGAGAGTGATTTCCCATTGGAACAGGCTGTGAGGGAGGTGGTTGAGTCACCATCCCTGAATGTGCTTGAGACGAGACTGGATGAGGAACTTAGTGCCATGATTTAGATGATGAGATGGTGTTAGGTAATAGGTTAGGCTTGATGATCTCAATGGTCTTTTCCAACCTTGTTAAATCTGTGATTCTGAGAAAGAACATTTTTTGAGTTTGGTTTCATGTGTTTTACAGAAGTCAAATTTTCAGCAGTCATACTTTGAATTTTTAGCTTATAGGATCTAAAGTATTTATCAGGGAAACCTGATCTATGCTAGCCCTGCACTGAGCAGACCCATCTTGCAAGCTAAACTTTTCTGTAATACAATGCAATACATATTTTCATTTTAGCCATTTTGCTTCTGAGACAAAAAAATCCCCTGCTTTGTTTTAGATCAGTTAAAGAAAACAGCGAGCTGCTTTTCCTTGCAGTAACATAGAGTTGCAGTTTTCTCTGAACCATTGAATAAATGATACAAAATTTGTTATGTATTGAGAGGTGACTATGGTCAAGGATTTTGTTTTATAAGGAAAGATAGTAAATGTGGGCAGCTGAATTCTGAAATGCATCAAAATATCAGCAAGTTAATTAACAGCAAATAAAATCTTGAATGAGTGCCCTAACAAGGCTACCTGAAAAGGCTGATAACTTTGTACAAGGTGTCTAGCATCCCTGGACTAATTTATCCTTTAAACCACAGACTCAGTCAACCAGAAACTAATATAAAACCCAATATAAAACATCTCCACATGAGTTGTAAAACTGAGGTTTATTACAAGAATATTAACTTTTTCTGAACTTTATGCCTGTGCCAAGTAAATTTATTTCATTTACCATGGAAGTAATAAGACTAAACATTTTTATAGACAATGTATGTAGTTTCACATTCCTATTTAAGTTCAAAACTCAATGAGTTTTTTAAAGAAAAACCTCACAAAACTGGAACATTCCGTGTTGGTAATACTAAAGGATAAAAGAGGTAGAGGAGAAATTCCGGTAAATGAAAATTTCCTTCACTTCAAGGAACATTTGAATTGGATTAGAATGATAAAGTGATGGCAAAATGCAAGAAATGAGAAGAAAAGAATGCTCTGATCCTAACCGTGTATGGGAAAGGCTAAAGTCAGGGGAAGAGAAATCAACTAATGAAAACTTCAATAAGATAATTATTTTAGTATTTAGTTTGTGCCATGAAGACATAACAAACCAATAAAAGGAAGTACTCAGAAAAATCACCCAGGCTTCTGGAATAACTGAAATGTAAGAAGAATATAAAGCTAGTGAAAAAAGAAACAAATGTGAAAGCTAGATAAAATTGTGTGGATTCAGTCACTTTATCATCTATTTATCAGCAGAAAATCACTATTTAAGTAGTGGTTTTCTGCTTGTTTAAGTAGGTAAAGTTCCACACTTTGCTGTGCTTTTGATTCCTGTGTAGATCATGAAGTAATTCTGAGAACTGATTGTTGATCTCCGTGCAGAGATAGACTTTGAGCATAATTTTCTTTTACACCCTTGCAAATTCCATCTACCAAAATAATTAAACGCTGGTATCTATTATTATCATCTTGATTTATCAGTTTGTTAGCTCAGTGTTCACTTTTCCGTTCCTCAAAATGTTTATGTTGTGTTTTTATTACAGCCAAAATAAATGCCCAATCAAAAGACAGATTTTATCAAATACATTGTTAAAAAATCAACCCTAAATCTGTTACTGGTGGAGCAGAAAGCATCTTATTGAAAAATGCAATGCAAAAATGCAAATATAAACACTGCATATCACTTTGATGATATGGAATATGTCACTGTTAAATATTTATTGCATTTCAAATCATGTCGACATTTCCCCTTGATTATATAATTCCAAAAATGAGTATACAGGCCTTGTGCAGTTCTACTGATACTACAGACATGGAGTGAAACAGTGAATTTCTAATTTTGTATTAGAGTATCTAAAACAAAATGAAGGAAAAAATTGCTTACATCAATAAAAAATGTAGGGTGTGGAGATAGTATACTGCCTTTGAGGCTGATTGATCAGTACTGTTCAATCTTGTGGCTGCTAAAATTTTGCTGATCTTTAGTGTGGCAAATATTTCCGGGCTTGGTAGTATTTTTATTATAAACACTGCATTCACAGAGATTTATAACTAGCTTATAAAAAAATTGCCATAAAATGAAACCCAGCAAATGAGGTCTGAAGTAAGAGAACAAATTTGGCCTGTCAGGATGGAGGCAATATGTTTTTGACCACATTTTTACATGCATAAAATACAGCTTTTATTAGGGGGGGGGAAAAAAAGAGAAAAAAAATTGGCCAAATAGTTTACATTGCTTCCCACCAAGGAGGCAGTGGTGCTGTTTAAGAGTTGGACTTGATGATCCTTGTCGGTCCCTTCCAATTCAGAATATTCTGTGAAATATCTGTGGAAAAAAATGGGGACAAAGGACTTAAGCCAGTCTAAATGGATACCTGTTCTACAAATACTATATTTAATAGACAATTTTAATATGTGAGTATAATGTGAGAACCAGACACATAAAACATAAAGTCTAAGAGATTCAGGTGGTACAGCTAAGCCCTTCCTTTGGTGCTCCCAGGCAGTTTCTTTGCACACATTATATGTGTCTTCAGTTTTCACTGTGTAAACAGATATGCTCCACTTCTGGACTGTTCAAAGAGGCTGGAATGCCTGGCTGTTGAAAATGGTTATGAGGTGTAATTGGACCACTCACTTTAGCATCAGCGGTAACTTAGATTACCTCAGCAAAAGGTTGCATTGCAGACTCAGTCCCGTTTGAGCTGTGCTAGAACTTCTTGCTGCAAAAGAGCAGCAAAATTTATCATCTGGTTTTTATATATTCTTCTACCTCTGTTACAGAACTCAGAGTCATCCTCTACTTCCCTAGGGGTATCTAAGAACAGAATGCAGTTCAAATTGTAGGAAATGTCCTCCAAAGATAGGAAAAAGCCTTGGAATCTGGTAGAATGTCTTTGCTTCAAGGAACTTTGTACTTATGTTGTAACATGGGAAATCAGTCTTGCTTATATGTAATTTGCTGGGAAGAGGGGGAAGAGGGTGGTTTCTAGGAGGTAAAAGCACAGTTCCCAGTTTAATAAAATGAGTTTTTTTGCTGTCGATACTAGATTTCACAGTAATCTATGCAGGGATAAAACACAGCTTTTAAAACTCCTATCTTTCAAAAGCTGTTCTATTTTTTACCCATATATTGAAAGCATTTATTAAACCATTTGTTATTCAGATTTAAGCTCTCTATGAAATAACTTTCTATAAAATTGACCTTAGAAATACTCTTCAGAAAACTCTAATGTTATTTCAGGCTGCACCTAGATAGTAATGACAGATGCCATATAAAAGTAAAATATGTATTACATTAGCTGATAATTAGTTCTCTGTCAATATTAAAAAGTTTCCTCAAGCACTTGAAGACAGGAAGACATACATCTTCGTAAGTTCTAAAAGAGAAATGATAATTTTTTTCCTTATATTTTAGAGACCAATTTACAATTATAGGCTGCTCTTAATTAGTAAAGCTTGGAACTACAGGCATTCTTCTAAAATGTAAGGTTGTCTGACTTTCTTTAAATTAGGACTTCACCTTTCACTTTACCTGGTTCACTTTCTCTTAACAGGGTAAACTGAACTACTGAAAACCTGCAACTATCAATTTAAGAATGCTTGGATACTTTCACAGCTTCACAGGTTATTCTGAGTTGGAAGGGACCCTCAGGATCATCTAGTCCAACTCCCTAGTGAATGCCCACCCAGGAATCAGGCCCACAAGCGTGGAACCATGGACACCATGCTCCATCCGTCCAAGCCTCCCACCATCTAGACCTTGTTGCTCAGCTCCTCATCGAGTCTTCTCTTTCCCACTGAAATAACAAAGACAATCTGCTAAATGGACATGCAGTCATTAAAAATGTTTGCAAGTCAAAGATGTAACCCTGGTAACTACTGTCCTGTCAGCCTCATCCCCGTGCCTGGGAAGAGTATGGAACAGATCCTCCTAAAATCTACGCTAAGGCACAAGGAGGTCAGGGAAGTGATTCAGGACAGTCAGCACAACTTCACCAAGGGCATGTCCTGCCTGACCAAACTTCTACAGTGAAGTGACTATATCAGTGGAATATCTCGACTTCCGTAAAACCTTTGACATGGTCCCCCCCAACATTCTTCTCTCTGAACTGAAAACAGAAGGATGTGACAGGTGGACTGTTAGATGGATAAGGAATTGACTGGATGTTCACATCCAGAAGGTAGCGATCAATGGCTCAGAATCCTGATGGATCAAGGGCAAGTCATGTCCCTTGGGTCCGTATGGAAACCAGTGCTGTTCAATGTCTTCATAATTGACACAGACAAATGGATTTGGTTATAGACAATGCTAATTGCTGACATGTGGCCATTCAAATGAAGAATTATTTTATTCCCATGGATAAAAATTGTATTGTACTTTTTAAATTTAGTTCAGTAACAAACATTAAACATGCCACATCTTCAGTTAGCTATATCTTCTCTAGAGATAAATTAATAGGCATTGATTTGAATTGGAAATCAAATTCTAGAATATTTAGATGAGAAGTATAGCCTCTGTACACAAAAAATACAGAAATGGATTTTATGTCAGTATTTAAGGCATATTTTCAGTTTGAAAAATTCTGTAAGCAATAGTAAACTCTAAAATCCTAATTTTGGTGACAGATATGTCAGACCTGTATATTTCCATCCCTTCTTCTGAAGCATTTTGTAGTAGCCATTGGAAGTGGTTGAACAGTTTAATTTAAATGGATGGAATAATGGAAGGGTTTCTGTCTGTACTGAGTGCAATAGCACACTGAGTTCTTTTGTTCCTTGCAGAGATTACATATATAAAATATGTGGCAATAAGGCAGTGCTCACACAGGCTAAACAAATTATTTTCCTCTATAATTTATTCTATAAAATAAAGAAGTTCATTGATTTTAGATTACATAAGTTTAATTGGAATAAAGTATATGCCTAAAACTTCAATGAAGCACTCAGGAAAGTTAATCCATTTTTCATGACTCTATAAATAATTTCTTCTAGCTGTAAAAGCCTTCAATTACCCACCAGGAAATCAAAAACAATGATTTTAATTCACTGAGGGATGCAAAGGATATTCTTTTACTTTTTTTTGCCCTGTGATTCAATGTGAACAAACCGTCATTTTCATCAGACTTGTGTAATGGTAGAGGAAAAGAGTGGAGGTAAATCTGGTAAAAGTGTGTCAAAGTACTTGATCTGTTTGTGTCTGGATATGGGAGGAGTCCCCTTTCCTTTACTCTTTCAGACAATAAAGAAACAGCTTAAGTCAATGCACTTATTTTCTTCCACACCCACCTCTCTCCTCTACAATAAGCAATTAAACATCATATGTGAACAAATGCTAATAGTAAGACACACTTAAATTACCCCCCTACATGTCTTCTCTCTGTAAATTTGTTATTCAACGTGTAAATATTCAGTCCTGTGTTTTGCCTTTTCTGTTCCTCAGCTCACTGAGGATGTTTTTTTGTTGATATTCTGGTATATTCTGTGGGAAGTTCATTGACAGAATCTGTTACAGCAGAACAGCAGATGTCACTTCAAGACTTCCTTAATTCCAGCTGCTAGGAAGGGAATCTTGACAAATCGCATGCGTTCTGGCAAACCAACTGGTGGAGCTTTTGAAGCAGGCAGAGGTAGACAACTATCACCTCTCAAATGACATTCATTCTGTCCTATCTCACTGCCTGTTAGTTAAGTGTTACTAAAGCATGATAGGAAATGACAAAAAAAAAAGCTCATAGCACAAGGCAATAACCAACAATCATATTCAGAACATAACATGTACAAAGCAATTATACAGTAATTCCCCCCTATTTTGTGGTTCAGCATTCATGGATTCAACACATTGTGGGGTTTTTTCCTGCATCTTTACCGGCTTTACTGTATTTACCGTACTTACCACTGCTTTACAAATTTTGCTTATCGCAGAATCTTTCTGGAACTGACCCCTTGCAATATTCGAGGGGTTACTGTACTTCATATAGGGATTTAGAGAAAATAGTGTCTTACATTGAAGCAAGGCATTTTACTGACAGTGATTTTGTTGTTGGCTTTAACTGGAAACAGCTACAGTAGTTCTCCATTACTCGCGAGCTGTTGGGTCTGGCCTTCTTCATGCGAGTTGTGTAATCCGCAAGGATAGTGAACCCACTGAGTATTCAAGTATGCCATGCCCATAGCTACACCCCCTCCCCTAATAAGGTCTGGAGGATGGTCCCGAGGGCGGGGCTTGTCTCAGTTGCCTGAGTGCTGCCCGACATGGCCATGCTCCAGTGAGGGGGGTGAGTGGCTGCTGTGTTTGGCAGTAGGGCGAGCACTGTGGTGGGTAAGTGCCGTGGCGGGCATGGCCCCTGGGCTCTGCCAGGCCCCAGCCAAGGGACCTGCCTGACTGTGGGCACAGAGGAAGAGGGGTGTGGTGACTGCACTTCCGGAGCCTCCACCAGCACCGGCCCAGCAAAGCCTTTCCCAGGGTGAGAGGAAGCCCTTGGGGAATGCTCATGTGTGCCAGGAGCTGTGGGAGGTTCCCCCCCGCCAGCCCCGGCAGAGGGTCGAAGGCGCAGTCCCAAAAACTGTTTCAGATCAGGGCTATGGCAGTGAACAGTAATAGGCAATGGGCAGCTCTGTAGCCAGCTCTTAGGCAAGCTGCAGCTTAGTGTGGAGACAGGAGCAGCAGGAGCTGTTTTACAGGGTTATCTGTTGTCAGCACCAGCTGCCAGAGCACGGCACAGCAGCACCTGTGTGGCCAATGGGAGACAGAGGGAGGTGGGATGCTGTGTTATAGCTGGTCTGTTGTCCCGTCCCATCCTGGAGAAGCAGCTGCCACAGCCAATGACATGGCAGAGCAGTGCCCAGGCAGCCAATGGGAGACAGAGGGAGGCGGGACAGGAGCAGCCAGGGACGGGCTGTGGCAATGCTCTCAAGGGTTTCTGTTAGAAGGTTCCCTGTTCTTGCAAGTCTTATTCCATTGTGAAAGTTTATGTATCTACTGTGTATCCCTGAAAGAACTTTGTGTGGGCAGACTGAAAACGGCTGCATGTCTAGCAGGCAGGGAGGGAAGGCAGGGGCTCGGCCCGGCTCAGCTCCCCCGCCACAACTGGATGTGACCCAGGTTGCAGCGCGTCCTGTGAGCCGCGGGAACAACAGCTCGACCATGCGGCTCATCGCAACCGCAAGCCCTGCAGAGCTGCGGGGACACCCTTCCCTTTGGCACCCCAGNTTGGCAGTAGGGCGAGCACTGTGGTGGGTAAGTGCCGTGGCGGGCATGGCCCCTGGGCTCTGCCAGGCCCCAGCCAAGGGACCTGCCTGACTGTGGGCACAGAGGAAGAGGGGTGTGGTGACTGCACTTCCGGAGCCTCCACCAGCACCGGCCCAGCAAAGCCTTTCCCAGGGTGAGAGGAAGCCCTTGGGGAATGCTCATGTGTGCCAGGAGCTGTGGGAGGTTCCCCCCCGCCAGCCCCGGCAGAGGGTCGAAGGCGCAGTCCCAAAAACTGTTTCAGATCAGGGCTATGGCAGTGAACAGTAATAGGCAATGGGCAGCTCTGTAGCCAGCTCTTAGGCAAGCTGCAGCTTAGTGTGGAGACAGGAGCAGCAGGAGCTGTTTTACAGGGTTATCTGTTGTCAGCACCAGCTGCCAGAGCACGGCACAGCAGCACCTGTGTGGCCAATGGGAGACAGAGGGAGGTGGGATGCTGTGTTATAGCTGGTCTGTTGTCCCGTCCCATCCTGGAGAAGCAGCTGCCACAGCCAATGACATGGCAGAGCAGTGCCCAGGCAGCCAATGGGAGACAGAGGGAGGCGGGACAGGAGCAGCCAGGGACGGGCTGTGGCAATGCTCTCAAGGGTTTCTGTTAGAAGGTTCCCTGTTCTTGCAAGTCTTATTCCATTGTGAAAGTTTATGTATCTACTGTGTATCCCTGAAAGAACTTTGTGTGGGCAGACTGAAAACGGCTGCATGTCTAGCAGGCAGGGAGGGAAGGCAGGGGCTCGGCCCGGCTCAGCTCCCCCGCCACAACTGGATGTGACCCAGGTTGCAGCGCGTCCTGTGAGCCGCGGGAACAACAGCTCGACCATGCGGCTCATCGCAACCGCAAGCCCTGCAGAGCTGCGGGGACACCCTTCCCTTTGGCACCCCAGACACAAAGGGCACCGCAGGGGTGGGGGGGGATGATGCCTTCCGCTCCCGCACAGACACGCACAATTCTCCTGCAGCCTGGCAGGGAACAATGCCAACCATGCAGACACCCTGAGGGCACCAACTGCCTCTGCCCATAACTGCTCCAGTAGCTTCTTCAGCTCCTTTCTGCCTGTCTCGGCATGGTGCAGGTGCCTGCCCCCCCTGCCCCGGCTCAGCGCGGCCGGGCACAAGTCCACCAGCCCCTGCGGGATGGGAGAAGGTGCCTCCCACTCTCACGTAGAGACACACACAATGGCAGCCCCGTCACCCCATCTTGTAGCCCAGCGGAGGACAATTCCAGCCGTGCAAAACCACATATTTACACTAAAGGAATCACGGCCGCGCTGCGGTGGCTCCCGGCTGGGGCCAATGCACATATTCATGAGCAGACTGGGTTCTCGGTAGGTTCTGCGTGTTCTGCGCACACGCCAGGTCCCACAGCTCGCTGGAAAATCAGCAGTGACTATTCAGATCCAGCAAATTATGGATCACGGACATGTGGAAGATCACTATATAATGCAGAAGTTAAATTCATTATGAATGTCTGTATTTGAAGCATACAGGTAACAGATGATGGGGTGAACAAAGATTAATGAATTTCACAGGAAGGTTGAATGTAACAGATATTGGTGTTGGGTAGCAATTCAGCTAAGAGCAAGATGGATGGCAGGGAACCAGCAGAAGGGATAGAAAAGCAACACACAGCATCCACTTCATAATTTCTGAATGAAACCTGTTGAATTTCTTATAAATGGCTAGACCATCTAGTGCTCCAGTAATTTGCAGCTATTGCCAGCCACTCAGCAGCAACTGAAATTCAGAAATTGCAGCTCAGATACAAAAGACATTAGAACTATCTTCCACGATCATTGCGTGCTGACTTTTGTGCTATTATTTCTCCTTTCAGCGCCTATTATAACACAACAGCATATAATATAGAAGCATACAATATGAGATGCTATTTTTGAGTTATGGTACCACTTCCCCATGAACACGATAAAAATTATTAACTTGCATGCAAATTGTTAGGTTTACTAGTACAGCTCTAAAAGGAGGGAAGTAAATAATAGAATACAAGTGGTTTTCCAGCAGGACAAAAAAAAGGGAATTCATCTGTGATTTAAAAGGAAGTTAAAATATGATTTTAGCAGAAAAAAATCACAGAAACACAACCACAGAATATTCTGCATTGGAAGGGATCCATAATGATCATCTAGTCCAGCTCTCAAGTGAACATCCACACAGGGATGGAACCCACAACCCTGGAGTCATGGGCACCACGCTCTATCCATCCAAGCCTCCCATTGTCTAGACCATGTCACTGAGCTCCTCATCCAGTCTTCTCTTAAAAACCTCCAGGGATGGCAACTCCACCACCTCCCTGGGCAGACCATTCCGCTGAGAGATCACACTCTCTGTGAAAAACCTCTTCCTAACTTTCAGTCTAAACATCCCTTGGCGAAGTTTAAGGCCATGCCCTCTTGTTCTGGTGCTGGTAGCCTGAGAGAAGAGATTCACACCCACCCGACTGCAACCTCCCTTCAGAGAGTTGTAAACAGCAATGAGGTCACCTCTGAGCCTCCTCTTCTCCAGGCTGAACAACCCTTGCTCTTGCAGTCACTCCCCATAGGGCTAGTTCTGCAGGCCTTTCATCACCCTTGTCGCCTTTCTCTGAACCCTCTCAAGCAACTCAACATCTTTCTTAAACTGGGGAGACCAGAACTGGACACAGTACGCAAGATGTGGTCTGACCAGTGTGGATTATAGGGGAAGAATAACTTCCCTAGTCCTACTGGCCATGCTGTTCCTGATACAGGCCAGGATGCCATTGGCCCTCTTAGCAACCTGGGCACACTGTTGGTTCACATTAAGTTTTCTGTCAACCACTACTCCCAAATCCCTCTTCTTTTCACCACTAGTGAAATGTCTAGTCACTCCTCGCCCAGCTGATGGCAATGCATGGGGTTGTTATGTCCAAAATGAAGAACTCAGCACTTGGACTTGTTAAATCTCATACCATTAGAATCTGCACATCTCTCTAGTCTGTCAAGGTGCCTCTGAAGTTCCCTTCTACCCTTTGGCAGTTCAACATTTGCCCTCAACTTGATATCATCGGCAAACTTGCTAATGGTGGACTCAATTCCTCCGTCTGTATCTTCAATAAAGATAATAAAGAGTACTGGGCCTAGATAACTCTGAGGGTACCTGATATCTGATGAAACATGATGACATACTTTTACATTAAGGCAAAATGGCAGCTTGTGAAACTGTGCTGTTTGAGGTACTGACTTCAGACTAGGAGTAAAGCCAAACTAAAATTAAACATATATATCCTCTATATTAAGAGCACACTGAGGACAATTTTAAGGTGAAAAAAAGAACAAACTTCGCCCTCCACCTCTCCCCCTACGCGAAGCCTCATGAAGCAATTTCATAAAGTAAAGAAAGGAAATAGCTTTTACCAGTTATTCCAATTTATCTCCTTATAGCCTTCTCTTCCCTGGAGATATAATAATTAAAAATCAGTACTTGTAAGGACTTTTACTCATCACTTGTTAAACAGAACAAAGCAATAATGAGTATTCCTTAGCTGAGTGCTCAAGCTGAGGTGTGAGATAACTCTCATAGAACAGGTACACTATTAACAACAAAATAAAGAATAATTTTTTTCCCAAGCAGAAGAAGAACTAATATCTTTTATGGTATAGCTCACATCAGTGATTACTGCACTCTCCTGATTACTCAGGACACTGATACTGCATCACAAAATCACCATATTTACATCCCATTGCTAGAATCTGCAGTTAAAATAATTTTCTTTATATAGTCTTGCAGCTGCAGGCATGAGCACCACTAAGGCACAGAAGAAGGAGTATTACATGATTCTTGAAGAGCTTGTCTTTCTGACAAGATGAGATCTGTGTATTCTTTTAAGATTTTATATTTTGCTTCATAAGTGGGAGAATAGGATCCAGGTAAGTGCTCGCTACTTCCACTTTTGTTCCTTTGCAATGAATATTTAATGAAACTCAGCAATGGCTACGGAAGCCTCTAAAGTAGCTGAGAAACTGACGTACTATCTCAAAATATCCAGTAGTCAGTACCCAGTATGTACACTACTTGGCTTCATAAATCCACTTTGAAAGGCAAACCAAAATGAAACAAGCATTTTTGCCTTTTTAAAGAGCTTCATGAGAACAATCATGTACTAAAAAAGGAACTTTTCCGGGTTGTGAAATCTGTCTGTCCATTTACTTTAGAGGATAATCAGGAAATGAATTTAAAATGCAACTGGAGAGCTATCTGAATTTTAAAAGACATTCAGACCTGCTGCTAAAGCCTCTGAACCATATGCTTTGTGCCTATGAATGTGTTTTTCAGACAACACCTGGGCATTTCAGTAGAGGCAATGAGCAAGGGGAAATCCAATTTTTATGTCTTTGGGAGAATGGCTAAGTAGCAGTGACTCAGACAACTGGACCATCGTGACGCATTACAGAACCCGTCCTATCACCACCAAATTGTTACTTTCAGAGCACAAAAAAAAAGGAAGCAATATCAGCAGCAAAGAACACACTGAAAAATGTAGTGTTACAGTTTTGACCAGATAGCTATTTTTCTTCTTAATTTTATAAATCAATTGCTTCGAAAAAAAGCAGCAGAGATGTATCACAATATCTTGAATTTCCTTCAAGGAGGGAAGAGGAGGAGAAGGGAGGGGAGGGAAAGGGAGGAGAGAGGAAAGGAAAGGAGAGAAATCTGCTGTGCTTGGGCGACAGAACCTTCGCAAGAAGCGGAGGAAATGGAAGCATTATCGTAATAGTATTTTGACTTTGAACCTGGTAAAGGAGGCAAATAGCATTCTTTGCTAGTTTAAGAACAGAGACATCATGTGACAGAAAGTATTGTTTCCTTTCCTCAAAGTAGAATGTGATTTTTGGTTTAGTATCCCCTTTTGATCAGAAACTTTACATCTACTGTAGTCTACTTCTGTGGGTTTGCACAAAATCCTTTATAGTTCTATCAGGGTTCTATGTTTGCCTAACAAGAATCTAATATACCCATATCTTTAAGTTATCAACTAGAAACTATGAAGCCAGTGAGAATAAATCAAATTATGAGCGTTACCAACCACTAAGAGGATCTGTCCTTTGCTCAATCCTGTGGTGTAGTAGGAACAGGGCTGGAAGGATTCCAGCTTTCTAATCTTTCTTTCTAGAATGTTGTAGAGAGGGTAAAACCCTCTTTTCATAATTCTGTAGCAACAGCAATCATTGTACTACCTGCTTTACTCCTTGATGCTCAAAGGTAAGGCACATAGATGGAGCACAGTCCTTTTCAATGAGAAAAGAGAGCACCTGTTCAAATAGAGCCTTTTTATCAATTTCCTCCAATTTAGTATGACCTTGTAATGAGTCTCTTTCCTAACTATAAATTACAAGAAAGCAGACATATTGCAGAAGGACCTATCTTTAAATGAACATGTAGTAAATATGTGTTTCCAAAGGTAGATGGAATTGGTGATGATTTTTTCAGATCCTGATAGCCAATATGAAGTATTTATTTGAAGCTGGTTTCCTGACCCTCTCTCAAGTCTATGATTTAACTTATTTCTGTCACTATATACAACACTTAACATTATTTATTAAGAAAGGAAGGGCTTTCTAGAAAAACCAAAGGAAGAAAAAAATAAGCTTCAGGAGAAAGTCTTGGAGCATGGACTGGACAGAAGCATTTTATGTTGGGTTAGGAACTGGTTGGATGGACGAGCTTAGAGTGTGTTGGTGAATGGTGCCACATCCAGCTGGTAGCCAGTCACTAGTGGAGTCCCACAGGGGTCAGTGTTCGGCCCAGNTAAGAGACGACTCGATGAGGAGCTCAGTGACATGGTCTAGTTTGTGGGAGGCTGTTTGGGAGTTGGACTAGGTGATCCTCTGAATCCCTTCCAATTTGGAGGAACCTGTGAACTTCATCAGCAATATCATGCATAAACATTTTCAATTAAGTATTAGAGAGTGATCTGCCGAACACATATAATCTACTATCAAGAATCTTGAAAATATTGTAGTGGATTTTGAGTATTTTTAAAGTTTGCTATTTCACTATTTTTTGTCACAGCATTCATTTCTATGTTGGATTTATTTCATATGCCTAGACTGTGTCTCAGTTAAAAACCCCTCTTTCTCTACTACATTTTCCTCAAGAACCCACACATTTAAAAGGGCACTTGAGAAAAAAAGGATGCTTTATGGCGCATATACTAAATATTATTGAAGGAAATGAATTATATGGAATTATCGTAAGCTCTTACACACTGTTAACCATTTTATCACCTGGAATGTGTCTTACTGGACTCCTTTGGCTGTTTACCTGTCTTAGAAACTGTAAATATATCCTTTTTTTTAAGCTGCTGTTTTATCAGATGGAATACCATTGCTACTTATAAGAATTTTGTATTTCACCTCTGTTTTTCACAGATGCTGTCATGTAACAGCACTTAGCACAACATCTCACTGTCATATGAGAAGTTAGCACACCTCCTGCAAACTGTGAATATTAATTAACTGCATCACAATACAATTTTTTTCATGCACCACATAAACGTATAATTTGGATAGAAAGCATCTGGATGAGAATGACTTGGTCCACCTAAAAAGTGGAATTTTTTTTCCCTCAAATTATCTAATTTCCTGTTAAAATAATAGCCTATTATATTTCATATTCAGTTGTACTTTGTGGCAGACTGATTTTTACTGAGAAACAATTAGTCAAAGTCCCTGTTCTTGTTTAAGCATTCTTGACAAGATAAATGATTTTTTCTACCATTAAGAATGCAACGAGTGGAGCTTTTTGTGCACCCAGCATCACTCCAATCTTCATCACTGTTCAGGAATAAGCTGCAGCTGTGCATTTCACCTCCTTCAGGATGACTGTTCCTGAGTGCTATCAAAATGACTATGACTTTTGAAAGAAAAAGCTGATTTAGGCCCTAATGACTCTGTCCATCCCCTCCAGCCTCACTGTGCTTCAGTCACACCAGGTGACCCCCTAAGTGCTGGGGTCTGTTGCATACAGTGTGACAGTCAAGTGTAGGCAAACAGTACAAAAAACCCCTCAGCCTAGTTCAGTAACTGGGACTCAGGCAGCAGCTTCAAAAAGCAGCCAGTTGTCCTTACACTGTCCAGTGCTCAGATAATTGGTGTGACATCTCATTTCTCCCTTCCCTGGGAAAAGAAATTCAGGCAAAAAGTTTTCTCTTCCAGCTCGTGCCTCCAGCGCAGAGTAAAAGGGCACTTATGCTTCATGGTTCAGGGACTGACACCTTTCCAGGCTGGTCAAGGGCAACATTCCTCTGCTCCATCGCTCTGCTGACAATGAGACATGGTGGAAAAAGAGACTGATCATGTTGCCTGCAAATTCATGCTGTCAGGTAATTATGTATATGCAGAAAATAACCTGCCAGTTGCATAATTAGGTACTCTGCCATTCCTTTTCACTCATTCAGCTGTCTAAGCAGAATTTCTTGCCAAGTATGTTGTCTATAAGTTGAACTATTTCAGATAAACCAGTGGTGTCCATGGTTTAACAGTGACCTTCTAGGAAAGAAATTGCAGTTTTACTTCCTGTTTTTCCCTTTGTCTCTTTGTTAGCCTTTCAGGAATGGGAAAGCATATGCCACTATGGTTCAGTTTCATATATGTATTGGTTTACAACTTTAATTTCTAAGAATTTTGATTTCTCTTTCACATTAGAAAAATTTCTACCTTCAAATACCAATGTAAGAGATTACAGAAATTCTGAAAACAGAGTTAAAATATTGACCACAGCATTAGCAAAG
The DNA here is from genome assembly GCA_013390025.1 of Pitta sordida. Taxonomy (NCBI): domain Eukaryota; kingdom Metazoa; phylum Chordata; class Aves; order Passeriformes; family Pittidae; genus Pitta; species Pitta sordida. The sequence continues at coordinate 56,707 of WEKX01028397.1, read as the reverse complement.
ATAGTGTAATTTTATAAATTAGATTTCAGAAGATTTGTTGGATGTGAAATTGTAATAGTACTTGTTTTGTAGCATTCATTGGCTGCAACAGAAAAAAGACTACAACTTTGACAGAAAAACAAATTCAACCCCAGTTAGAAACTTCTTTTTTTTGTTGTTTTTTTCCCAGTGTTAATATTATATAGACTGCACCAATTAAGGAGTACAATGTAAATACACAAGTTTATGAATATTGTTCCAACTAAGCAAGTTTATAGTCCAGATATCATAAGAGTGATATGGTGCAATTAAATAAATAAATAGCAGTTCAAGATTATCAGCCTTGTGGGAGCTGCTGCAGTATTGGGAGCTGCTGCAGTATTGTCTTTGAAAGAGGTTTTTCACAGAGAGAGTGATCTCTCAGTGGAATGGTCTATCCAGGGAGGTTGTGGAGTCGCCATCCCTGGAGGTGTTTAAGAGAAGACGGGATGAGGAGCTTAGTGACATGGTCTAGTTGGTGGGAGGCTTGGATGGATGGAGCGTGGTGCCCATGGTTCCACGCTTGTGGGCCTGATCTCTGGGTGGGCGTTCACTCAGGAGTTGGACTAGATGATCCTGAGGGTCCCCCAACTCAAGTTAACCTGTGAACCTGTGAACATGCAACTTCTCTCAAATGAAGAAAGAAGAAACTAGGGGAATGTCTTCACCATATAAGCTATTATAAAATCTACAAAGACAAAACCATATTCACCAGAGGGCAACCCAGCACTTTCCACCATGGAAAAGATTCTGATTTATTCATATATAGGCAAGCCGGTTATAGTCATTCCCAGAACCTCACACACAGAAGAGGAAGAAACGTGACAGCTAAACTATTTCCAAGAGAAACAAATTGAACTTCTCAGAGTAAAAAGGACTGATAGGAAATATCTCTAAGTTTTAAAACCATATTTAAAGCCTTTATTTTCTTTATTGTTGCAGATATATCTAAGAACAGATGGTTCCAAAAAGATGTGTTTCCATTTAGGCTTCTGCTATACCGTATTTATGAAAGTGTAGAGTCACAAGACATAATGCCACCTGGCTTTGAGCTGTGATTCATTCAACTGCAGAACTGTATTAGGTGAAAATCTTTTGCAACACTGAAGGAGCTGCTGGAAAACAAAGCAAGTTGGAAAGCTTAAATGCAATTAAAAGTATCTTTTACTTATTAAAGAGTGAAAAGAGTCAGCCTTTCATGTGAAATAGATACAAATATAAAGAAATTTTCTTTTGTGCCCAATTTATTTATTGTAGTTGATTTCCCCAGTCTTGGAAAATCTTTCTACCTAATATGACTCTGAAACTTGATGAATTACAGCTCAAAACGGGGGAGATGTAAATACCTTTCTGATCATTGTTAAATGTACTTGACCAGATTCTGAAGTGGAAAACGTGTTCACTTTGGAAATACAGTAATCCCTCAAATATCAGGGAGATCAGTTTGAGAAAGATGCTGCAAAGTAGTGGTAAATATTGTAAATACAGTAAATATGGTAAAGACAGTAAAGACGGTAGAGATGCAGGGAAAAAACCCACAATGTATGGAAGCCACGAATGCTGAACTGTGAAGTAGCGAGGGATTACCGTACTTGAAAACATACTGCTTTAAAAGCTTAGCTTGCAGGAAAAATGTAAACACCTTCAAGATTCAGCAAAGATATTGATTTGAAGAAAATCAATTAGGACTCAAGGCAATTGTTTGCATGCTACAGAAAAGTTTATTTTTGGCCTAAGAGCCAGGGAAAAGAGCCAGCAGTGCCCTCTGCCACTGCCAGGTGCCAAAAGAGGGCCGCCCCCAGTTGTCACCCCTTCTTAACCCCTTGCCTCATCCATATGCAAATTGCCTAATGAATATTCATTTTTATAGCATTATGTCACTTGCTATGAGTTCTTCAACCAATTAGCTCCAACGTTTTACATTCTTTTCCCCTTGTTTTGGTTAACATTCCCGTTTGTTTACTTTCACAGGCTGCAGGACACCCTTAATATTCAACCTTAACTCTCAGGCCTTCTGAATGATCCTAAAGTCTACTAATCCTTCTAAAATTCACTAGAAATTCACTAAATATTCACTAATTCACTAAAATCCCTAAATCTCTATGCCCTTACCTAACACACTAAATTTGTCAATTTCTGATTCTTCAAATCAATATTTATAGCCATTCCAAAAAAGAAATAAAGCAACCCCCCAATTTGTTTCTAAGTTAGTACAAGACAGCTTACATACATAGGTTGAGTTTCATAGGTAAGCTATTGACATATATGTAATTTGCTTTGACTGATCAGCTGTATAGACAGGTCTTGGCAGTCTTGTCATGTTTATTCAGAGTAGAAGGTGGAAGCCAGACTCTGAACTTATCTCATTTGCAGTAAGTGGAAAAATTGCAGTTGTATTACATATACAAGTATAGGCATACATATATTACAGTGTAACATGCTACTTATATTCTATCCAGAGCAAAATATAAGATTTAGAAATTTGGACTTTTTCGGCGTATATCATACAAGTCATATGCATTCAAGGACTTAAAAATTACATTCCAAATAGAGGTATCCATATTATCCAACATTTGGGTGCTCATATAGAAATTCTTCCATTTTTTCCTCATTTTTCACCCTGTCAGCTGGGAAAACCTCAAGAATATGTTGGTAAAGCATACAGAATTAATCTGCTCTTGGAGGACATCTCTCTTTAAATGTGGGAAGACTTTGAAAAATAATCTTTCAGTCCTTGAACTAAATTTTCAAATTCTTTTCAAAATTTTCACTTATTTGCTTAGACTTTCAGCACGTACACACTGATGTATTTTGTGGGAACCTTCGCTTGAAAAATTAAGGAGAATAGCCACCTGTGTCCACTGAAGGAAAGAAAAACTTTTATTCACTCAGGTAGTACATGCTCCTATTAATAAAGTAGCTGCAGAAGGTTGTGTTTATAGCAACAGCATAAGCTGGACTCAATGTTACCCTTCCATCAGGAATGGGCTAGGGAGAATGACATATTTGAGATAATTCTGTGAATTTCATGGGGTAAAAATGTACAGGTTGAAAAAAATTATACATGTATGTGCTAGATCTGTGCTATTGCTGTACATCGATGGAGCTGGTGGCTACCCAGGGAACCAATTTAATGGAGGTTCTCTTAACACAGAAAGGTAACAAAACAGAGAATCTCTTATTCTCTCCCTACAATCTCTGCAGGTTCAGGGAAGAGACAGTGTGCTACAAGTCAAGCTGTCATTTTCCTAACAATATAAATAGTGAACATGCACAAAGTCTTGTGATCAGACAAAAAGAATATTTGCCATTACTCATGTGATAATTTCCCAGATGCTGGTTACTGCCTCAACAGAGCATGGCACCACAAAAAACAAAGGGCTTGCATGTCCTTTATTTCTGTGTTCACAGAATCACAGAATACTACGCATTGGAAGAGACCCACAAGGATCATCGAGTCCAACTCACCATCTAACGCCCGTACAGAGACCAAAAGAACATCCCAGAGTGGAGAACATAAACCTAGTTCCCTCACTGGCTCACAGGCCACTCCGAGCCAGAAGGGACCCACAGGACCATCCAGCCCAACACACCCACAGCTAGACCATGTCACTAAGCTCCTCATTGAGTCTTCTCTTAAACACCTCCAGGGATGGTGACCCCACCTCCTCCTTGGACAGTCCATTCCAATGAGCGATCTCTCTCTCTGTGAAAAACTTCTTCCTTACATTCAGTCTAAACTTCCCCTGGCGTAGCTTAAGGCCATGTCCTCTCGTTCTGGTGTCAGCCTGAGAGAAGAGATTCACACCCACCTGGCAGCAACCTCCCTTCAGGTAGTTGTAAACAGCAATGAGGTCACCTCTGACCCTCCTCTTCTCCAGGCTGAACAACCCCAGTTCCCATAGCCGCTCCCCATAGGGCTTGTCGTTCAGTCCTGTCCCATTCCAAATCACAACTTTTGGTGGTGTTAAATTTACCAGACTTAACTCACACAAACTTCAAGTGTATTGGAGTATGGTTTCTTCTTGTAGGATTGTTTTTTAAAGACAGCAGATTCTGTGCCCCAACTGCTAATGTGAAGAGTACTTTCAGATCCTACTATTGAGTATTGTACTGAACATTGAATCATAATTCCCTGGCTCTGAAGCTACACCATATTTAGTTAGAACCTCTAAAATAACAGAATCACAGAATCACAGAAAATTATGAGTTGGAAGGGACCCACAAGGATCATCTAGTCCAACTCACCATCTAATACCCGTACAGCGACCGAGAGCACATCCCAGAGCTTAATACCAACCTAGATGCCTCACAGTCTAGCAGGCCACTCCGAGCCGGAAGGGGCCCAGGGTCATCCAGCCCTGCACCCCCCAGCTAGACCATGTCACTAAGCTCCTCGTCCAGTCTTCTCTTAAACACTTCCAGGGATGGCGACTCCACCACCTCCCTGGGCAGCCCATTCCAATATGCAATTACTCTCTCCGTGAAAAACCGCTTCCTAACGTTAAGATTGAACCTCCCCTGGCGTAGCTTGAGGCTGTGCCCTCTCGTTCTGGTGTCGTCAGCCTGGAAGAAGAGGTCTACACCCATCTGGCTGCAACCTCCCCGCAGGTAGCTGTAAACAGCAATGAGGTCCCCTCTGAGCCTCCTCTTCTCCAGACTGAACAGTCCCAGTTCCTGTAGTCGCTCCTCGTAGGGCCTGCCCTCCAGTCCCTTCACCATCCTCGTTGCCCTTCTCTGCACCCTCTCAAGCAGCTCAACATCCCTTTTAAACTGGGGAGCCCAGAACTGCACGCAGTATTCAAGATGGGGTCTGATCAGAGCTGTGTACAGGGGGAGGACAACCTCCCTGGACCAAGCAAAAACCACCAAACCCCCCCAAACTTAAAAAATATTGGTTTTTTTTTTTGGGTTTTTTTTTCACATGGCACAGTATTCCAATTTGAAATGTGTTTATGTTTCTATGATGCATTCTCTTACCCAGGCATATGCAGATTCATTCATCATGCACACTTACAGAAAAAATGGTACAAGGTCTGAGAATGTATTTAACAAGTAAGATATTTAAAGTAATTATTTTTTAATAGCAATAATCACAGAATATTCTGAGTTGGAAGGGACCCACAGGGATCATTAAGTCCAACTCCCATGTGAATGCCCATACAGGGATTGAACCCACAACCCTGGTGCCGTGAACACCATGTTTTATCTATCTGAGCTAATCTCAGGGTCATGTCATCATCATTTAAAAAGAAAAAAAAAATAACCTAACTCCCTACCCCATCATCCCATTATCTAGATCTTGTCAGTGAGTTCCTCATCCAGTCTTTTCTTAAACACCTCCAGGGATGGTGATGATATCATATATTGCACAAAAGTACAGACTGACAGCATAATACTTATTTTTTATTGTAATTATATTGTATATTATATACATTATGTACTTATAATATTATATATTATATATTATTGAAATTAAGCATAATATACTTACTATTAAATAAACAAGAAGAGCAATTAGAATGAATTGTGTAATTGGAAGTAAATAATGGTACTTTGACTTAGAATAACATTGAACCAGGAGTACCATATGCCTACCCATACAAATAAAGTGCTAAACCAGTGACACTGTCTGCTAACAGTGTGGAAAGGAAACAAAGCCCTGGTTTAACAACTCATGATAATGTCACAACAATTAATAGAAGGAATATCATGCTAAGAGATGAAAATTACCATTTTTATGCTCTGTTTTTTTGACTTTAAACTAAAACATTCATTTCGATTTAGATTTGCAACCTGTAGAAGAAGGAAAATTTTAAACTTCTAAACCAGAAAATTAATGTCTCCACCCTGCCGTTACACTAAAATAATGGAAAAGGAACCCAGTGCTGTAGCTTTAATAATGCTAGGAAAATATCGGTTCTCCCGCTGTCAGGACTATATGCAGAACTATGATAAGCCTCCTCCAAGAAATTCTTACTTTCATGTAAAAATGCATGGTAAATAATTTCTTCAGGAAAAAGGATTTTGTGCTGCACTTTAGACCATCACAGTGTCAAAGAGAAGAAGAAAACTATAAAGATACACATGGGAAAGTCCTTCCCAGTAGTTAAAATACACACAGATATGAAAAACAGCCTGTCTCACTAGGTACTCATTTCAGGCAGCTGAACAGTCTGGATGGAGTTTTCTTAGACCAGTAATGCCAACAACTCTGATCCTCTGCCACAACATTTTAGTGCAAGCAACTTAAGTCCTCTTATCAAAGACATTACTTTTGTGCTAAAACATTGCTTTGAAGTTTCCTCTTTCGATTGGGAAGATCTAATTAGTGTTTGGTAAATAGTTTTGTTTGTGCACAGTTGCACAAAA
>WEKX01028397.1:2015-50312 GCA_013390025.1 Pitta sordida | reverse complement strand
AGAAAAAAAAAAAAAAAAAAAAATGAACACACTCGTCCCCACACTCTGGTTTAGTAAATTCTGTTTTCCTTTAAAGAACTAGTGTTTAGCGGCATTAAGGTCTGTCTGGAGGAGTATTTATATCACTTAACATTTTCCTAAACCATGATATGGATGCACTTAAGTAGTCTTGTGACTGCTGTCCCTTCTGACCACATAATGTCATTTGGTCCACAAGTCAATTAGTTTTACCAAATTAGTCATTAGAAACTGTATCATAAATTATTTTGATGGTTTGGGTATTAGACACTATTTAGACTTTAGAACCCTCCCTTACTCATGTCCAATGAATGGACTGCAGCCAAGGAAACAGCTAACATTTATTTAATAAAGTTGTCTTTCGTGAAAAGCTCTAGTAGTGGACTGATACCAGCTAAGGAAGTGAGGAGGAAAATAAAATCTCTGAGAAAAATATAACTCTCTTAAATATGATAAAGCATAATCTAACCCGTTGCTAACAAAACTAATATGATGAATTATAGCCTAAGAAGTCATGCTGATCCTGCCTTTTCAGATGTTCCTCTCATTTAATTTCTGTGATCTCTGGTAGAGGTTACTCCTTAATCCCACCAAAGCCCACAGAATTTCCTCCTCAATTAAGCATATTTCAGGTCTGACCCAATATTGGCCTTTTTCCATTTACAGAAAATCTGAAGTTTCCTGAAGGCAAGAAACGCATTTTCTTGCAGAGACGTAGTTTTTTTGCCATTCAGTGGCATTAATGACAACAAATACAGCACCTAGTGTCCTCTAATTGTAGTCCATAGCCACACACTATACCTGTGATAGTGAAACCTAGCATGCCTTTTGAAGGTGTTCAAATAATTTTTTCCTTTTCTAGAAGTAAATCATGTCTACCAGTCTCACGGTGAGTGGAGAATGTTCCTCTCCTTTGGCTAAAATCTATGTGCCTCTGCTACAAGCTCTTGTTTCAGCAACCTCAGCAATATTATAAGTCTGTATCATGAAAGCCACTGTTCTCGTCATATGTACTCTATATATTTTTATCTGAAACCACAGAGATGTTGATGACAGGTTACAATTTTGTGACATTTAGGAATACATTATATCATCCCAGTGTAAGCTTATATTAAGAATGACAGAATGCAAATAAAGTAAAAAAAAAACAAACCTGTTTCTTGCATGGATATTCAATGTGAACAAAAAAAAGTTTATTTAATATGAAGAAAAGACTAAATGTTACAAAAAAATTTAAACACAAATGAGAATAAGCATTGCCATATTAATTCAAATTTTCCGCCGAGTCTTCCCCTGCAGTACTCTTTATCTCCTCTTAAAAACAGATGAATGTGCTGTGAAAGTTTTTGTTTTTATGAAGGTTTTTCTTTTTGATAAGGTTTTTCTTTTTTTCCTCTTAGGTCACTCATTGTCTTTGCCTGAGTTTTCACAGAATCAGAATATTCTGAGTTGGAAGGGACCCACAAGGATCATCGAGTCCAACTCCCAAGCTAATGGCTACACAGGAATCAAACCCACAGCACCAGAGCCATGGATATAACCTAATTTCACAGTATCACAGTATTTCTAAGGTTGGAAGAGACCTTGGAGATCATCGAGTCCAACCTGTAATCCAACACCAACGCATTGGCTAAACCATGCCACTAATTGCCTCATCCAGCCTTCTCTTAAACACCTCCAGGGATGGCGACTCCATCACCTCCCTGGGCAAACCATTCCACTGAGAGATCACTCTCTCTGTGAAANCTCATCCATCCAATCAGTTCCTAAACCCAATATGAAATGTTTCTATCCAGTCCATGCTCTATGAGTTTCTCCTGAAGCTTATTATTGGAAACCGTGTCAAAGGCTTTGCTAAGGTCCAACCAGGCGAGTCACCAGATCATAAAAGGAGATCAGGTTGGTCAGGCAAGACCTGCCTCTCAGAAATTCCTCTCCCATCATCCCATTAGACCATGTCACTGAATTCCTCACCCAGCCTTTTCTTAAACACCTCCAGTGAAGGCGACTCCAGCACCTCCCTGGGCAGACCGTTCCACTGAAGGATCACTCTTTCTGTGAAAAAGCTCTTCCTAATATCCAGTCTAAATCTCCTCTGGTGCACCTTAAGACCATGTCCTTTTGTTCCGGTGCTGTCAGCCTGAGAGAAGAGATTTACACCCACCTGACTTCAACCTGCACACAGCGATTGCCTTTGCTAACACAGTGACTAGAATTAGAAGTCTATTGTGTATTATATTTATACTACCAGGAAATTACAGACTAGATCAGTGGACCACATGTCTCAATTGACAGTGAGGAGATATATTGGAAGGCAGTATGACATTTCTCCTTTTTGCTAGGATATTTCAAGTGAAAAATAAAGTAAAATATTTAAGACAAAGCTGATTAATTATCCTGATGTTCACTGAAATCTACGCATGTCATCTAAGTCTTAAGAATGATTTCAGGTAAGGTAATTTTTTCGCAGACACAGATAGATGCTCTTGTCTGATAATAGCACTTGGCACATTAAATGCAGCCCTGAAAATAACAAAGCAGTTATTACCAGAAAATATACTAACAAAAGATTTAGTATATCCATCTGCACAGAGGTCCAAAATTATTTTTGATTGTTATTCCTTGAAGAAATGCAAGATAAAAAATGCGAATGTAATCAAAGTGAAAATATCAAATAAAAGGCCACACCCAAGTGTGGCCTTATTTCAACAATAAAAAAGATAATGCAATATAAACATTAGTTTAGTCAAATACAGATGCAGATTTGAGTGAGTTTATGCGGGTGCTGTGAGAAAATAAAGATTATGAGCACATATACATTACAGAAAAGAATTCTCAGTATAAATGAAAATTGGAGTCAAACAGTTGAATGATATTGATAGAACACATGCTTTGCCTAGATTTCTCTGAAACAAAACATTTTAGAAAACTATTTTATTTCTAATTGTTGACAGTGCGTTAAATTATTAGATTTTAATGATTGTACTTCTCAAAATATTTGAAAATCTGGTATCTGTGGCTGCTCTTTCACAACATAAAGGCAAAAAATGCAGAGTCTCCCAAACAATTTGGAAGATTTGTATTTAAATTTTTAATCTATTGGAATAAATCCAGTAATAGTTTTTGATATGAAAAACCTTCTGTCAAAATTGAGCTATTTAATAGCGTCTCAAAGAAGCCAATTTCTTCTTTGGACACAATCTATATTATATACACACATAAAAACTCCTACTTAATAGTTAGATAATGTATATTAAATTAACATGTCTGATGTTTTTCCTTCTCCTAAAAACTATACATATAATTCAGAGTGTTTTCTGTTTTCATCAAGACTTTGGTTTGTAGAATTGTTAAATGAAATTTCACATATTTCAGTACACAGTCTCTGTGTTTCTGGAAGCATTACACATACAAATAGATGTGACAGACAAAATGCCTAACCATTGTTCTCACCAGAAGGCATAACATACGTTTCTGTTCCTTCCATCCTGGAAAAGGCTATATTATTGTCACTGCAGTGCTTTTATTAACATTCCAGAGCAGAGAACAAAATGCTTCACTTGTTGGGGTTTTTTTGTGTCACTATAAGATAGAATCTTATTTTCTTCCCTCTTTATTTTCCATGGGATTAAAAGTCTATGATATTAACCACACTTCTTCATTGAGGCCAAATAAATCATAGACTATATAGCCCTGCAACACTTTGATCAAAAATTAAAGGTGCTCATTGTTAGTAGCTGTAATAGAAGCTATAGGTACAATCTACTGTTAGTAATCAGAAGAAGAAAGTTTGATGCATTTCCTCTTTCTTTTAAGATGCCCAAACACAAAACCAAAGTGAAACTTTCCAGCCATGAAAATATAGCAGTTATTTAAAACAAACTTAAATCATGGCACACAGCTTCTTTACTGGGAGGGACACTTGATTATTCACTTTTTGACAAGTTATCTTTCCAGAAAAGCAATCTCCAAAAACATCCTCCCTCTCCTACCCTCCCATCCTAAGGTATCTCAGCTATATTCTGTCTACTTCTGGCTTCTTGAATTAAGACAGATTTTCAACATTAGATAAAGAAATTTTGTAGTAAAAATGAAAGAGCAAAATAATTAATACTGAACATCTCTTGAAGAATCATGATAAGAAATAAATACAGTGAAGCCTCGCCTCTTCGTGGTTTAGCTCTTCATGGGTTCAATTCATCTTGGAGATTTTTTCCATGATAATACACCCATCCGGGCATGCACAGAGCGAGCTGTGAAGATATAGTATGTAAGCTCATGAATATGCAATTAAGTCTGCTCAGCCCAGCCTGACTTGGGGCCTTTGGAGTTTCTGCCTTGCTTTTGCAAGCAAAGGTGGCCTCCAAGCTCTCTTGTGAATGGAAGCCTGGGGCTGCGGCAGGCGTGTGAGTCCCACAGACCCCACCACCATGCCCCCCAGCACCACACCCCTGACCCCTCCACCACCACTGTCAATGCCTGGCTTGTGCAGGATCCGCATCCTATTGAAGCTCTGGCAGTGCAGTGGCCTCGGGGCTCGGCAGCTGCAGTCACTTTTTTTGCCATTTGTCCCCATGCACTGCTGTGGTGGGAGCGAGAGGTGAAGCTGGGCACCTCTGTTCAAATCTGAAATTCTTTCCGCTCCACAAAATCATACAAGCATCACTTTTTGGGATAAAAACTCTGTGGTTTGTGCCAAGAGAAAGTGTCAAACAGATCTGGCATCTGTGTCAAATAAAAATCTGCCCATGCCATGTGAGGCACTGAAAGGCAGCGCAGCTTCTGAGAAACCATCTTAGCATCCTGAGAGATTGCTGCCCTGCCTCCCTGGTGGATGCTGGCTTCTCCTCTCCAAACAATTGCTGGCACCTCAGGAAAAGGTCAGTTTTTAGGAGAGGGAGACTGGGCCCTCCACTGCAAACACTGTGAGATGATGTGGCCATTCTCCTCACTTGGAGTGGTGTGAGGGTACAGAGTGGCCTGGACCTAATCCAGTAACTGGTTGCAGGAAGGGAGCAATGGAGGAGGGGCTGCTCACTAGAGTCACGGGTGACTTGTTCCATAGTAGTACCTAATTAAATTAGTGACACATGTCCCAGCCAATGGGCCTGTGAGGGTGGAGGAGAGTGAAAGTACTGAGCGCCGTCAAGCCCCGCACACTCCAGGTTATACTCTTTTTGGAACAGTACCTCCACCTGCTCCTGGGGCTAAGGGGCACATGTCCCACCACTCCGGGCCCACACAGGTCATGCGTGGGGCACCTCCTGGGGTGGAGGGACCCCGACAGCCCGGGTATGGGCATACAGGAAATAAACACAGTGCCCTGGCTGCCCCGATGTGGCTGGGAACACCCTCCCAATGCTCTGGGGCTGAGGGGGGCAGGTGATAGGCGTGTCCTATTGGCATATTCATGAGCTGCCTATCTTTGCAGAAACAGGGTTTCACGGTGGTCAGGGGGACCTATAACCCCATGAAATTCAGGGATTCACTGTAATAATTAATTGCTTGATTTCAGAATCAGACATTAGTCATGTTTACTGACTAATACCCATTATCTCAATCATTTACATAAAAATACAGTGGCAGCTATGTATAATATTTTTCTAAATCATCATGTTTCTCAGTGAGAAAAAACCCTAATTTCTGAGATAGACAAAAAAATTTTTCAAGGTTTAAAAATCTTGTTAACATATTTGTATGACATGTTTGGGGAATGAGTGTTATACTGATATCCATGAGTTTTGTGTTCAGTTTGTGTTAGTAAAACTGCAGACAAAAACCAAACAAACCCCAAACACCTGTAACTATCTGGAAAACAAAACAAAAAAAATCCTGTAAGTACATATATGTATACAAAATGCACATAAGTATTTCCATTCCAGACAAAATGCTATGAACTAATAATTTTCTCCCAGGAAAAAAAAATCTCTGGAAAAATAACTCTGGGTTAATGGCTTCAGTGGTCACTTAAAGAAATGATGAATTTCAAACAGTATGCACTAAAACTGTACATAAGCTCTAGCATCATGGTTAAAGAACAGTGCTTGGTTATCAGATAAGAGATGTCACAATAGTTGTCAGATTTCAATGATTCTTTCCCAGACAGGTGAAAACTGCAAACGCTGCTGCAGTCAGATGGTGAGTCACACTGCCCCTAAGAGTAAGGTAATTTACTTCTCAGCAAAAACAGGATTCAGAGCTGATTCTATCTACCATTTCAGGATGAAAATACTTTTAAGCAGCAACTTATGGAGTTTGGTGTTAGAGCTCCTACTGACTAGGGGCTGTTTTCAGGGAGATAAGAACCATCATCACTCCCCTACTGCTGATGCTGAATATTGGTTTACTGACAGTAATGGTATGGACCCATTCTTTAGGTATTAACCTATTCTGAACACTGCATGTGTTGGGAAAATTTCACACTGTGTGATGGTATTGAGAAAGCTTTATTAAACTATTTAACCATTCCCACAAGTTCAATGATATTCTCAGTTTTGGGTTTTTTTTTTTTTTTGGTATAACCACATTAATGTAAAAATATTATGAGAGAGAAATGTCTTCCATATAGATAATTTTTAAGGCCAAAGAAATATGCGGACAATTTATCATATAAAATGGATTGAAATCCATAGCTATCAGAATAAAAACATATTAACTTCAGTCAAAAAGATTCCACATAAATATATGGACCACTGAAGAAATGCTCAGAAGACGGGGGGGTTTGTTTACACTACAGTGATTGTTGATGAGTTATAGTGAACGTTTTCCATCTTGTTAGGTCAGCAGAATTTCTTGTTGTTTTTTTTTTTTTTATGAGCAATAATGACTTGCAACAACCGAGGATGATTGCCTTAACAACGAATTAATTTCTCTTTCTTGTCTAGTTAAGAAGGTTTTCTTTTATATCTTGCAAAATTTTGACTATTTAAATAGATAAAACAAGTAAGCATTATATTCATAGCAATGAAACTACTGAAGTTTTCTGTACATTTGCCATTTTATAGTACGTAGGTATGCACTACTGTCATTCATGTCCCTGGTACCATTCTTATTTACTGCAACTTAAGCAAAACCCAAGCCACACTATGAAAATAGCAGCTTAAATTGTCCCCCTGCAAAACATATGACATATTCCTACAATTTGATACAAAGTTTGAGGTCTAACTAAGGTAATCTGAGTATGTAAAGGGGCATCTTCAGCCATTCTTCAGCCCTAAGACACCTTGTTGCTGGTCAAATCCATGAGTGTAAGACGGAGTAGTTCTTTGCTTTGAAAGGCTGGCCAGCAAATCAGGAAACACTACAAAATGACAAAGAAGCTCAAGAAAAATCCCTTTTCCTCATTCTTACACTTGATGAGGAGAAGACCTATTGCCTAGAAGTTACAAGAACTTTGCAACCATAGGAGACCTTCTTATCAGTATTCTAGAGAGCCATAAGGCAATACTAGTGAATGAAGACCAATATATATTACGAGTGCAAAATCACACACTGGTACAGATAATGTACAGCATTTTCCACCCCAACCCTGTTCCCCTTCCCTCATCCCCATTTATTTCTTAAAAATGGGTTGTCCTAGTTAATACATAGTGACAGGAGAAAAACATGGCTTTTTAGAAAGACATTTAAACCAAAATGCACATTTGATCATAGGAAAGTTTTTCTATAAGAGGCATGAAAGGGATAAAAAACTACTGAGCTATGTTTAAGAATTAAATACTTGCTCTGATGAATAGAGAATAATGAGACAGTTGACAAGCCTGAATGAAATAGATTTCCATTTCATTACCTAGAACAGGTTATCTTTCACATCATAAAATGCCTGTGACATCAAATGTTTGGTGATGATAGAGAGAGACTGTCATCTCACAAATAGAAAACCTGCAAACGTACTGAGACATCCTGGAACAGTACAACAGTAATAATGGACAAAGAGAAGTGGCCACAACCTTTCAACAACCAATCATTTAAACTGAGGCTGTGATTAAAACCATTACAGTATGAACATGATTTTTCAAATTAAAAGCTTCAACACCTTTGTAAACTGACTCTGAACCATACCTTCAGCAACAACATTGCTTGTGAATATTCTCCAAACCTGAGATGCCCACATGTGAAAAGAGGAGGTAGAAAGCACATTCTGGGTTCCTGTATTCCCAGTTTGAGGCCAACCAAGAAACTAAGAAATCTGACAACTTCCCATTATTCACCTCAACTTAGCACGCAGAAATCCTACTAAAAAACCCCAGACTCATTCCTATTTTAGCAGTAAAGTTAGGCAAGCATATGGAGACACAGGTGCTAGTCTGACATGAGCATAATAAGCATTTAGGAAGACAATATTTTGTTATCTATTTATACAGACGTGTGGAAAAGTGGGAAAATGAGGTAATAATGAGAACTTGCTTCATGCAATTTTCTCTAACTTCCATGGAGAAGTTAGAGAAGTTAGAAGTTAGTTCTCAGTCTGGAGAAGAGGAGGCCAGAGGGAGACCTTATCGCTCTCTACAACTACCTGAAAGGGAGGTGTAGCCAGCTGGGGATCGGTCTCTTCTCTCTGGCTACAAGTGATAGAACGAGAGGACAGTCTTAAACTGCGTCAGGGGAGATTTAGACTCGATATTACAAGGAACTTTTTCACTGAGAGGGTAATCTTTCACTGGAATGGGCTGCCCAAGGAGGTGATGGAGTCACTGTCCCTAGAGGTGTTAAAGAAAAGGTTGGATGATGTACTTGGTGGCATGACCTAGATATTAGGGTGGTGTGTTATAGGTAGGATGGTAGCAGGATGGCAACAGGTTAGGTAACAGGTTAGGCTAGGTTAGGGAATAGGTGATAGGTTGGACTTGATGACCTCTATGGTCTTTTCCATCCTCACTAATTCTGTGATTCTGTGATTCTGAGAACTAAATCCAATAATGACAACTTTACAGAATTTCAGTGCAGAAAAGAATAAAGCTGATAGCATCTAAATGCTTAATTTTTGAAAGGTAAGAACAATGAGCAGTGTTGTAAGCTTCTTGGAAGCTGAAACCAAATGGCTAATAAAAATCTCATTTTAATTATATTTCATTCAGGACAGATAAAATAGATGGTATAGCTATAAGCAACTAGCTGTGTGTCTTCAGGTTGAAAACACACCTTTGCAAAATTCTCAAGTAAGTGCTGAAGTGATAAAGCAGATACCTTACTTTGAGTGCATGATAATAGTGACTACAAGTAAGTGGAACCTATTCAGCCCATATTCAGCTTTGGAACACCCTGCAGTGGCTATATTGGACTCTACAGATTCTGGAGAGAAAATGATAGTCATTACTGACAGTGGCAGTCCCCACCAAGGCCCATCTGTATCTAAGGAGAGAGATGGGTTGGACAGGACCCTGCTTTCTACCCTACATGGGAATGAAAGTACTAGGAGGACAAGAGACAAATAGAAGACGCAGACATAGTTTCCTAATCAACACGTCCACAGCAGAACAGCCTTGCTGGCACAGGGCAACAAGCTGTGCCTCACCACCACAGGCTTCTGGTTTTCCATCACTTTCTTGTGCTGGGCTGAGGGGTCGTATTACCGCTCACCGGCAGAGACAGGACACTGCTGGGAACACAACCACCATATGCCACATTACATCAGACGGCACTACCAGGTCAGAGAAAGCAACCACTGTGGCATAGTCCCTCAGCATGTAAACATGTTCTAGTGACAATAACATAAATAATTGAGTAATTAAAGAGAGTAATTAGAATCTTCTGATTTTATTCTCACTCTGCTTAGATACTTATAATGTAAATTCCAGAGCATGCAACTCTGGTTTCTCCCACATCATTTCTCTCTTCTCTCTGAGTCTGGTATTCCATTTTCTTTTCTTCCATGTGGCTTTACAACGGAATATTTCATTTACTCTTAAACCCAGGGTACTGAATCTTTCATTAAAATCATTTCCCAAAAGGAAAAGCATCTTCAAAGCATTTTGAAGGATAAACAAGTATCCAGCAGCTAAACAGCAAACTCACTTCTAGTGTTCAAATATGGAAACTGCAAGGAGTTGGTAGACTTCAGATTTGGAAAAGATGAAAAAGCTTTACTTTGGTGAAATCTTGCTAACTCTGCACTGGGAGGACTTTTCCTTTGTTATTCACAGTTCTTACTTCTGTGAAATTTATCTTAGTTTTTTACAATGTATCATTTTGATCAAATATAAAGTTGGCAGAATATAAAAAATCACCAAGATAAAAAGGCTTTTTTTAACAAAGAGAGAATGAAAGACATTCTAAGATTTTTTGAACATTTTTTTCCTCTCTACTGAATAATACTATGATTTTTTTAATCAGTTCTGCACAGATGAAATTCACCATGGAGTTATCAAGTACATATTCTTATGGCTTGATTAAACTGAACATACTAAGTAACATGTCCATTGTGCTTAAATTTGCCTTAAAATGAAAAATAAATCTGCACTAGCAAGGGATTATATATCGTGTGCAACAAATATTATCACCATAACTTTTTTATATATTAGTAAAGTGAGATACATGTAAAATAAAATCTTATAGAAACTTAAGTTTAATGTATTCAAGATCTTATGCTGCTCCTTCTATAAAAAATGTTTTAAACTTCAAAATAATCAAATTAAAGTCAGGTCAATGTTATGTCTCTTTAGAAAGCCATTAAATATACATTTATATGTCCCTTATATCATCAAGATTAGAATGTGAAGTGAGTAGGTAGTTATTTTTTCCACTTATTTTTTCCACTTTTCCACTTTACACTTTGTGTAATTGAACACAATCAATTACACTTTGCATCCTTGGGCTTTGCTTCTTTCCTCACTTTTGCTGGCAAAGCTGGAATTATTAAGATTCCCCTAATCTTCCTGTTACACAGTCTATTTTAAAACTTACATTTTTTCTAGTTTATAAAACAGTCTATGAACAAGTGTCCCAGTTTGGTTTTTTTTTTTTCCTCTGGCAGCGAGGGGGTTAGCAGTTCCTGCCTGGGCCTCCGTCTCTCCCATGGAAATCAAGGTCATACAGATAGAGATGTCTCTGTGAATACCATATTTGAGAAAGGGAAAAAACCCCTTAGTAATAGAAGGTAGATGGGCCAGAGCAGGGCCTCTGTAAAAAGCTGAAAGCCATGAAGGCCACCCTCTAGGCCGACCAGAGAAGGAGTAGGAATGTTCTTCCAGATGTCTCGCTGCTGCTCGTGGAATGGACCGTGGTAAGCAGACTGTCTGCCTGCAAACCCGTGGAATAGAGAGAAACCAGTGATGCAGAATCCACCTCAGGCCATGACTGAAGAGGGAGAATCATGCTGCAACAGCAGCAGATGCTTTAACAGCCCAGAAACACTGCTGAGCTTGGCAGAGACATTTTGGACAGACATTCTGTGACAGATTTGCATTGTGGTAGGATCTGATCTTCGTACTTTGGGATGGGCTCATAATGACACAGTGAAGCCAGTGCTTAAAAAACTGCATCCTGTGCTGTGACTCTCGGGCAACAGAGAATGGAAGAGCTGTCGTCCCTGGGTCGAGAACTCACTTGAGAAAGGGTCATGAAAGACTTTTCCTCTTGTGAGAGAGAGAGAGAGGACTTCATGGAAGTGCAGAGAGATGGTTCCCACCCTAAACCTGGTCAGAAATACCAACAAGCCTGGTTTTACCCCTATCCCTGTTCCACCTTTTTTCTCCTGGTTGAAAAAAGGGAATATGAGATCTGTTGTAAGAGAAGGAGGGGTGGGGGGAAAAGGTTGCCTTTAAAATGATACTTCTCACATTAAGCACTGATCTTGTTAGTTAATAATAAATCCTTTATATTTCTCACTTGTAGCTTGCCTTGTTTTGCCTGTGATAAGTTTTTTTTCCAGTTTTTTTTTTCCTCCGGGAGAGGTTGTGGGTGAGTCTCTGGCATCCAGCCAGGGTCAAACCATGACAGCAAGTTCTACTGAAGTTTTGATTTCAATAATGTATTTCCTTTATGTAATAATTAATGAAAGAAAAATAAATATAATGAATTTCTGCAAAGAAATACTGAAGAAAACACAACTTTTTGCCCACGGATTTTTTTCACAAATTTGCAGGCTTCCCCTCACCCCCAATTGTCTAAAAAGAGGTTCAATCATCCATGAATTTGAGAAATAATTGGACTAGTTTGTCAGCATAGAAATATTTCAATTTGTTTGAAGTTACAAAAATGATCTGACAATCTTCTTGATTGTAGGTGTGATAACATACTTAACACAGAATCAGATAGTCATAGCTAAAGCAGTCCAGATTTACTGGTGAAACAATTTAATAGAAAAAAGCAGTTTTCACAAAATTGATCTTCAACAAGTATTTCAATTTTCTCCTTGATATAACATTGCAAACCTTTCTTCTGCAGACAACCCAATACCACCTGACAGCACCCATGGAGCTAGTTATCTCTATTCTCCCATTACATATATACTTTCATTGAACTACAGCTCTCATGATACACTGCAGGTACTTGAATTTTATTACACAGCAGAGAGATCAAATTACCGTAGCATATCTGTAGTCTTAAGCAAACTCAGGTTAAAGATTTCTGGTTTCACTTAAGGTAGGGGCAAAGCATGATTTGCTTCTCACACTAAGAGTGAGAAGTTATTGTCATCACACACTTATGAAGACATTAAGATAAGACATAAAAGGAGACTTACAGCTAAGAATCTGAATAGTTTGCACTGAAGAACTAATGTTTTTTTTTCTTTTGGAGGGGAGAGTGTTGCCTAAGTTTGGGTAAAGAAGAGAAATTCCAAACAAATTTAATAGAGGTGAAGAGAAAGGAAACTCCTTAATGGGAGTCTTCCAGTTCCAAAAGAGAGAAAACAATTATCAGGTTACCCTTATAATCTACGAAACACTACACCACTTATGCAACCAGAGTTCACCTAACCCTTGTGTACCATGAATATCCAACCAGATTCCTCCTAACCCCCTGAACCCAGCCCTGGATCTCCTCCTCTCAAGCTTCTCCAGGTGCACTGGGCCTTCTACATTTGGCTACATAGCCAAACTAAAATCCCAGAAAATATGAGGAAAAACATTCAGGTATAAAGAGCAGGCAATTAGCCAATATTGAATTGCTCTTCTACACTGCTTCGCCTTTCAGCTATAATTTGAGAATACAGTGACTTCTATGCTTTCTGGTCTAGGATGGAAAAACCCCACTGAGAATTGATCTCACTGAGGGACCATCTTTTGAATCACAGAATCACAGCATACTATGATTTGGAAGGGACCCACAAGGATCATCTAGTCCAACTCACCATCTAATGCCCGTACAGAGACCGAACACACACCCCAGAGTGGTGAACATAAACCTAGTTCCCTCACAGGCTCACAGGCCACTCCGAGCCAGGAGAGACCATTAAAATACAGGGTTTAAATTAAACCAGAACTTATGTACTTGAAACAAAATATACTTCGTTAATCTTTTTTGGTGTACAATGCCTTCCCCCGTTTTTCATGGCTCGCAACTGCAACAGCCTCTTAAATCAGCGATGATTTATCAGACGGACAGGAATATGTCAAGATATTCTTTAGAGTTTGTCCATAATGCTCTTAATTAGCTACAGCAATCACTGTTGAACAAAATGAAGTTCTTCTTTACTAGTTCCTGAGTAAGACACTTCCCAGTTCCAATATGCCAGTTTAAAATCAGTCTAGTGATGCACTACTTTGGATAGAAATTCAAAGCTCAAAAAGAAAGAATCAAATCTACTGCATAAGACTCGAGAAGCCACATTATGCAGCAATTTTAAATAATGGAGCTCTTATACAGTTTCTACTCAGTAAGTATCTTGTTTCAGGTATCCTTTATTCATATCTCAAATTTTATAGGCTTCATTTACTAATGTGAAAGTCCTGATGAGATTCAGCAAAGGAAATGGGAATGTGACAGGCTATAAAGCATTTCAGCTTTAGCTGCTGGTAGACACTTAGTGAAATATTACTGAGTGATCAGGTTTATATAACAGATATGTTCTAACATTTTATGCTATTCACATTATTCAGGCACCAAGATTAGATGGGGAAATGGATTCTGTACTCTGTTGCTGGACATATGAACAAACAATGGAAATACTAAAATGACAAATGTTCTCCCATTCATTTTGCATGCTTTAATTTGCAGAAAGCTGCAGACGCCTACATGAGAATTTCCTGCATGATTATCTTAAGGAAGGTTGAACAGAATGATTCAAACACCTCTAAATATTTAGCAACTCAAACATTTGATGATTTTTAGTGACATATCAGAGTTTCTACTTCGAAAAGGCTGGAAACGTATGTCAGTGGGAGAAATTGTTTGTGTATGACTTTGTCTCCCTTTTATGTACAACACCTTTTAGCTGAAGGGGTTAGCACTACATGTTATCCTACTTAAAATATATTTAAAAAAAAAAAGAAAAGAGAAGGACGAGTTGTCACCGAACAAGGCCAAAAGTCAAGGGGCAATGCAGGCTTGCTTACAGAGACCATAGAGGAGCTAGAACTCCCCTGCGTTTTGATTTGCAAACCATGTTTATCCTTCTTGCATCTTTAGTGTGAAATACAGCAGGTAATTTTTTATCAACAAAAAAATTCCTACAGACTTCATAGAAGCAATTTTTTTTCTATCTAGTTTTTGTTTTGAAGTGTACTTACAAGCTTAAGTGATGTTTCCAGTTTAAGTCCTATCTCACAGAAGACTATAGCTCTATTTCTCAAAATTCCTCACTAAGTTTAAAAATATGACTCTTAGCAGGCACCTTAGTACTTTTTTGTGTAATTTAATGACTTTGATAGGGGTTTACAAGAAAACATGGTAAGAATTTCTGACAGAGCGAATAACAATTTGTTACAAGTAAATCGTGATAAGCCATTTACTGCTGAAAAAAGCCTTAACATTCTCTTTTTAGAGGAAAATATGTAAGAAGTTACTGCTGTAATTCTTACACAAATACATGCAACTTCACATGAAAAGTCTCACAGAAATGAATATGATTGTTTGAGTGGGTAAGTGATCATCATTTTGAGGATGGATAGTAAAAGTAAATTCCAAAAAATTAGAACAAACCATATCAAGACAACAGGAGTGACTGAAAGCATTTCTTAATTTTGAATTTCTTGGAGAAAGATCAGGCTGTAACTAGACTTTCTGAACATAATTTCCTAGGGGATTTCAATAACTGCAAGGCAAAAAACTCATGAATGTTTCAATACCAAGATTTTATTTGGCCTTATTTGTATAATAATATACAAACTGACCGTGTTTTATATTGTGCCATCCAAACATTATAG
The DNA here is from genome assembly GCA_013390025.1 of Pitta sordida. Classification (NCBI taxonomy): domain Eukaryota; kingdom Metazoa; phylum Chordata; class Aves; order Passeriformes; family Pittidae; genus Pitta; species Pitta sordida. The sequence continues at coordinate 34,989 of WEKX01028397.1, read as the reverse complement.
GTCAAGAACAAGAGTTCTTCAGACAGCTGAAAATTCAGTCTGATGAAGTCTACTTTTTTCATTCTATGCAAATATAAAGCCCTAAATGCTATATTTTATGCTAGGTATTAACAATTAAACCCAAATTATAAGTAAACCTACAAAGTATTTTTTCCCATGCTTATACAGGTCTTGTAATTTTTGTGCTTTTGTAGAGGCTGTTGTATAGGGGAACATAACATAGGAATGAATGCTAATCTTCTGCTGGGCTCAAATTCTTTATCGACGTTTCTATTATTTATGATAGTGCACAGTTCATTTGTGTCACAGTCATGTACGCACAAAATTGGAGTATAGCTTTCTCTCTTTTTTTTTTCCCTGTTAGTCAAACTATTTTCTGATTAAAAAAGATATCCGAGGACACTATTTAGTTCCTGAATCNTGTTAGGAAGAGGTTTTACACAGAGAGAGTGATCGCTCATTGGAATGGACTGCCCAGGTGGTGGAGTCTCCGTCCCTGGAGGTGTTTAAGAGAAGACTGGATGAGGAGCTAAGTGACATGGTCTAGCTGGGGAGTGTAGGGCTGGATGGTCCTGTGGGTCTCTCCTGGCTCGGAGTGGCCTGTGCGCCTGTGAGAGATCACGAACGTTAGATGTTGAGTTGGACTAGATGATCCTTGTGGGTCCCTTCCAACTCATAGTATTCTGTGATTCTGTGATTCTGTGAATTAAAGGCAACATTTGGATTGTCAATATGCATGCTTTCGAAAGAAGCATTGTGATCTGTAAAGCCATGGTACCAGTTGGAGTTTTAAGTGAAATCACTCCAACAAACAAGTTTAGACCAGAATTTAACCTGGTTGCTGTAAAATGTTTGTGCTCTTTGCTGGCATGGCAATAATTCCCCTTTTCATTGTGCAGTGCTGTGACTTGTCCCATGCCTGGTGCCACATCAGCCAGGGAGAAGAGGCAACATACAGGGCTGAAAGGGCAGCACTATGCCAGCTATTGAGGTCCCATGCCACAACCTCCACAGCAGCTGCAGATCATGAATGGAAACTGTCCAACCTGCAACACTGCACCACGAAATGAAGAGAATGCTGGTAGTGATATGCTAACATCACCATGTGTAAGAGACAACCACCTAGTTCACAGAATCACAGAATCAGAATACTCTGTTTTGGAAGGGACCCACAAGGATCATCGAGTCCAACTCCAAATTTAGTGCCCATACAGGAATCGAACCCACAACGCCAGAGCCATGGACATCATGCTCTGTCTATCTGAGCCAAGCTCAGGGTTGTGTTATCATTTTAATTTTTTTTATATAACCTAATTCCCTATCCCATCATCCCATTGCCTAGACCATGTCACTGAGTTCCTCATCCAGTCTTTTCTTAAACACCTCCAGAGATGGCGACTCCACGACCTCCCTGGGCAGACCATTCCACTGAGGAATCTGTCTATGTGAAAAAGTCCTAAACCTCCCTTGACACAGCCCAAGGCCATGTACTCTTGTTCTCGTGCCAGCAGCCTGAAAGAAGAGATTTACACACACCCGACTGCAACCTCCCTTAAGGTAGTTGTAAACAGCAGTGGGGTCACCTCTGAGCCTCCTTTTCTCCAGGCTGAAAAACCCCAGCTCCCGCAGTCGTTCTCCATAGGCCTTGTTATCCAGCCCCTCCACTATCCTTGTCACCCTTCTCTGGATGCTCCCAAGCAGTTCAACATCTTTCTTAAACTAGGGAGCCCAGAACTGGACACAGTACTCAAGATGTGGTCTGACTAGTGACAAGTATAGGGGAAGAATAACTTCCCTAGCCCGACTGACCAAACTATTCCTGATGCAGGCCAGGATGCCATTGGCCCTCTTAGCCACCTTGGCCCACTGTTGGCTCATATTAAGTTTTCTGTCAACCATTACTCCCAAATCTCTCTCCATTTCACCACTTTCCAGCCACTCATCCCCCAGGCGATAGAGATGCATGGGGATTTTATGTTCAAAGTGAAGAACCCGGCACTCGGACTTTTTAAATCTCATACTATAAGAATATGCCCTTCTACCCTCCGGCGGTTCAACATTTGCCCCTAACTTGGGATCATTGCAAACTTGCTAATGGTGGACTCAATTCCCCTGTCTATATCATCAATAAAGATATTAAACAGTACAGGGCCTAACACTGATCCCTGTGGGACTCCACTAGTGACCAGCCCTTTTGACATGATTAATTAGGCAACAAAATTGCTTTTATCTCAGCAATGCAATCAAGAACTGAAAGAGCATAAGAAGTCACAAATGGAAGGAGAGCAGTATAAAGATAGAAACCAGAAACCAGTCCATCTCATTTTATTATATTTTGTGCAACTTGTGTTCCTTTAGTACTATTATCCTGTGTATTAATCTCTCCAGTTCTTCACATGTATTTTCATGGGCTAATGGAAGGTGATAGACCTGGTACCCATTTATTAAATTGCCTTTTCTAATCCAAAATGTAGACTTTAAAAAAAACACCATAAACCCCTGCACCTTTTTAGTCCACAGCATATTCACTATCACATCAACTCACACTAATAATTAAATTAAATTTGGCTGCGAAACAACTTTCAAAGAGCCAATTTATCAAGAATAGTATGAGCACACATTAATTTCTCCTTATACATCACCAGCTGTTATTAATTAAATTCTAGTAACTTCAGACATCAAGTTTGAAATAATTGCCATTATGGAAACACTTGTATTTAATGGTAAGCTCAGCAATTACTTAACTGATATTGATTGTAGTCTGAATATGGGTAGACACCACTCCAGTTATTTCCTTTTAGATTTTGTGAGATATTTAGGGCTATGTGGGAAATTTCCAAATTTGTTTCTTAAAGTACAAAGCTTTGCCATAAATTCCCATGAAGTGCAGAACTAAGTTTCACGAAAACATACCAAGAAACATTCCAAAGAAAATATCTCCTTTCTGAAGGTGTAATATACCTTTTGAAGTTTGGAGGAGATAACAGCAGCAGAAAGTGATTTTTCCCTCTGCAGTAGCTCCTCTCAGCTGGCTGCTGTACTAAGGTGAGGGTTTGAAGTGATGCACACAATCTGCTGCCCTGCTACCCACCTTCTGTGAAGCTTCTGTGGGCTGATACTTTGACAACTCTGCAGTGCAAAGACTATCAGTATGACAAGGTATTGGGAGCAAAAAGTGTACTTTGCACTACCTTCAGTTTCTTTACAAATACATTGCATTTAATTAGTCATTGCAGTAGAAGGTTCAAAGAGATCTTCATTGCAGATAACAGATAACATTCTTTCATGGAAAAGTATTGCAACCAGAGGGAGACAAAAATATCCTGTGAATAGATTTCTTAGTCCATTGGTATGACTGAATTAGTCTCTCCTAAAATTAACTGTGGTTTCTCAAGTTTCAATTCATCATAGGAAATGTAAGAAAAATGAGAATCTTAAGTTCTGAAATATTTATTAGACTCATATTTCAGTGGAAGTGTGAATAAAATCTGCATACTTCCAGAAAGTAAAATTATTGCATTTTTAATAATGCTCTTCTAGTATGTTGGATTCTGCACAGCTATTTGGTATAGGAATTAAACTACTATTCAATATTATGTATAAAGTTTTGCTTTCTTTTATTTTGAAGGCCATTTATAGGAAAGAAAAAATGTAGAGAATGAACATAACTTATTTACTATCTTGGTGATGAAGAAAAGACATCAAGAACACAAGAGGAACTCTAACATCTCTACAGATAAACTTTTTGCATTCTTACTGTGTCTGTGAAAAAGTATCAGTGATATGATAAATACTTTTAAGGTGATCTAGAAGTATATTTTTTTTCCGCAAATAACTTCTGGAAGATTATTTTCTTTTTGTCCATTACTCGTATACGTTTAAATGTAAGACTATAACCATGCTTAGAAATTAACTTTGCTGTAAGTCGGATGATGGGAAGTAAATGCTGTACCCCTCGATGAGGTGCTCAGTGACATGGTCTAGATGGTGGGAGGCTTGGATGGATGGAGCGTGGTGCCCATGATTCCACACTTGTGGGCCTGATCCTTGGGTGGGCGTTCCCTTGGGAGTTGGACTAGATGATCATGTGGGTCACTTCCAACTCAGAATAACCTGTGAACCTGTGAGTCACCCAGTGAATTCACAGCTCACCTGCTGGTTTTAATTTATGTAATAATTTACAAAGCAAAACATTTTGTCTTTCATCTATATACTGCATTCCACTTTCTTTTATAAAAACATACCGTTTACTTACATTGGGTACTCTTGTTTGTGAGCAGTTTATAACCTCCTATTTTAATGTAAATTGCTTATGCAAACAGATTACAGTAATCCCTCAGTTCTTCACACTTCAAATTTTATGGCTTCAAATCTTTGCATTTTTTTCCCCGTGAGGAAGTAATGGATTTCTCTTGATTCTTTGCAGGGATTTGCTATGTCATTTCCACAGTGGATGGCTGCGGATGCACAGTCCATGCCTCTGCAACCCTGTGGGACAGGACCGGCACATCACGTGAGGCAAGGCAACGCGCTGGCAGGTGCTGCTCACTTGGCGGCCAGCTGGACTCCCTCCCTTATGAGACTGTTTGAAATATTAATAAAATTGTAGGGAAGCTTTATATACACTGTGTCAAGCAGGCACTGGGGCTGTGGAGGAGAGGGGGATTGGCAGGTGCTCGTCTCATGGCCACAGGCTCGACTGACGTCAGGGAAGACCCCAGTCCCTGCAGCGGCATGGGTCTACCCATGCTCGCTTGCGAGCGGCAGGTCATGGGTCTGCCTGTGCTCACTTGTTCCACTGCTGTGCCAGGATGGGATGGCATGGGGGTGACTGTCCCCGCCACCGCACTGTGCCATGCTGGGACAGGGCAGAGTGGGGGCAGTAGCAGCTGCCCACCTCTGTTCAGCATGCCCTGGTGTGGTGCTGAAGGCACCTGTGATCGCCAGGGCTGAGGGGGGGGCATGGGTGTGGCTCATTTACATAGGTATGAACCGCTTCTTCAGGAAATTCAGCTATTGCGGGACTCTTCTGGGCCAGAACCCCTGCAAAATTTGAGGCATTACTGTATTAAGAAATAAGTGAAAATAAAATCTTGGACGTCTTTAGAAGTAATAGAAAAGAAGATGTTTTTAAAGGCAATATTTAAAAGCTAGCATTTTAAATGTAACAATAATTTCAGTTTCATAAAAGACACAAATCAATTTCAGCTTAAGAGCGGTGAATCATCATCATCATCATCATCATCATCATCATCATCATCATCATCATCATCATCATCATCAAGTTATGTTAGTTATAGCATATAAAGGATGAGGCAAATCTTAATATACATAAAAGAACTGGAGACAGAAAANCGGGGGCCGGCGGCGAGAGCCGGCTGAGTGGCAGATGTGGCCCCTGGCACACAACGGTACACACACAATGGCAGCCCCATCACCCTATCTTGTAGCCCGGCGAAGGACAATTCCAGCCATGCAAAAACACACATTTACAGTAAACGCACCCTGGGCGTGCCGTGCCAGCTCCTGACTGGGACCAATTTACATATTCGTGAGCAGATGGGGCCCACTGTGCTCGGCCTGTGAGTGGCGGGGAGTGGGTTGGGGCCAGCTGTGCTTGCAGCGTGAGCGGGGAGACCGGGGGTTGAGCCGACTGGGGTCCTGGTATGTTCTGGGCATGCACCGAGGTCACACAGCTCGCGGAAAAATCACCTGCAAATACCGAAGCTTGCAAATAGCGGACCGGGAATACGCGGGGCTCACTGTATATTTACACAGAAGGCCTATAAGCTGGTTGAGTCAACAGTTCGTACATGTGGTTTGCCAAGCAAATTTATCAAGAATAGCCTTATTCCTAGAATTTCTTTGTTTTAATCTTGCAACTCATATAGCCACTTTTTGTAGATTTCATTAGGCACTTGCCCCAATTTTTTGGAATGAAGTACTAAAGCAACATTAGCTACTGAGAAGCTACATTGAGCCAAATTGTCCATCCAGCTTTATGTGGTGATTCTGGGAGTAATTTTCACCATTAGTTTACAAAATGACTAAAGAAATGTGTTTTATGTAAATTTGGGAATCCTGTTGAGGTTCCTGACAACTGATGAAATGCAATGGAGAGAAAATAACCAGTGCAAATAAAAAGCAATTTTCATGAATTCTGGTCAAATGGAAAGAAGCTAATGGATATGGCATTATAATCAACTTGCCTTGTAAACTGTAGATTTCTCCAACGCTGTTCTGCCGGGTGATGTGATGCCAGTATGCACTACGAGGAAGTGAGATCGACTTGGATAACGTCATTGGTTCAGACAGACTGGTCTGGAGCTAAAAGCCAAAGCAAACATAAATAGAAGATGATACATAAGCATAAGTGATAGATAATCTCAAAACCATAAATTGAACCTATGCTGTCAGGAAGATATTATTTTCTGAATTACCATGGGTTTTATATACTATCATTTAAATTATGTTATAAGCATCAGCATGTTAAATGCTCAGGAAAAAGCTGCAAAAGTGTATCTGAGTATATAGGTTCATCAGCACAGATATTAAGACATCAGAATATGTCCCTATTTATCTACAGCTATTCTTGTGGCTGCCAGGGTTTTGTTATTTTCTTTAACTAAATGATAATGGTGGATTAGCATATGCCTGGAATCTCAAACCCCTCTAAAATCACATTTGTTTTAGTCCTTTATCCTCCATATTGGATTGAATATCCAGAAAGGTGTTAAGAGAGAAACTGATACAACTAGCAGAGAATTAGCAATGAAGAGTCATTAATCTCCTAATCCTCCTTTGAATGGGAGGCATCTCATCACCAGTAGCAGGATCCAGTCTCAAGAGCAAACTTTCCTAGTCTGGGAGACTGCATGTAACTGATACTGTGAGTTGCATGGTAAGCGCACAAAAGCACAGAGACCTGACAGTAGGAATGTAAGCCCTATTAAAGAGATCTCTGTTTCTAACAAAATATTGATGTGAGTGAAAGACAAGAATAAGCTATAAAAAAAAAAAAAAAGATAAATGAAGGATTAATGCATTCTGACATCCTTTCTGGATATTCCTGTATAACTTATGTTTTCTGTGTCTAGAAGAAATTAGAGTGCATTTGCAAATTTTTTATATCTATGGTTTTATAGAATATACAGAATATACAGAATATAATATATAGAATATACAGAATATAAGATGGGATCAATAATTTTTATTATCTAAAAAATTATGATAACATTGTAGGCATAATTTTTCAGAGGATGTTTGGAAGGATCAATGGTGAAGGATCAATTATGTCTGAACATTTAAAATTAAAAAATTCAGGAGTGTTACCAGGATGATGAAGGTAGTACTTTGAAAGGGTGTGCCTAGGAACACAGTTTCGGAGAGTTCAGCTAGGGAGCAGAAGGTATTCAAGGTCTGGATCATTTACCACAGGCTAGTGATTAACTCCTAGGGATTCTTCATTCAGAATCATAATGCTAAACTAGGAAAAGTACTTTTTATCTGTACAAACTCATGTTATTCTGTAATTAAAAAAAACCCCAACAGCAAAACAATAAAAAAAAATTACAAACAATATCCATGCAAAGATATAAAATTACTTAAATTTTGAGTATTAACATACACTAATGTATGACATATTTTGCTTCAGATCAATCTGCTGTAATTACTTCTGTTGTTGTTTTCTTGAGAATTGTCGTTACTCCTTGTTTACAGCCAATGTCTTTTCTGTTCATTTATAGCCAAGTATTACATTTCATTTGTCAGTGATGCAGATCATCACTGGAAGCTACATATTTGAAATGAAGAGAAGAGCTTGCAGAAACATTTCCTCCATTAAAAATGGAGTTTAAAATCCTTATCACAAAAATTCTATTTTTAGGGAGACTTCAGGATTTAAAGTTTATTAATACAGAGAATTTCCTTTATTGTAGAGATAAGACAGTAAAAAACCTTCTGAATTATTTTCCCATGTTAGTATAGTAAGGTTAACAAGGGTAATTTAATTGAGTAAAAAATTATATACAGGTAATTCATCATTTATTCAACCAAAAGGTAAATTAATGCCTTGAGACAATAGACAAAACATTTTCTTTGTATGCATTCTGAAAAAATAATTCCAGTAATTCTAACAATCCCATGGAATTCTACAGTCTGGGAGATGAGTGGCTCCAGAACGAGCAGATGGAAAGGGATCTGGGAGTGCTGGTGAATAGAAAACTTAACATGAGCCACCACTGTGCCCAGGCTGCCAGAAAAGCCAGTGGCATCCTGGCTTGTATCAGGAACAGCATGGCCAGTAGGAATAAGGAGGTTATTCTCCTGCTCTACACAGCACTGGTGAGACCTCATCTTGAGTATTGCGTTCAGTTCTGGGCTCCTCAGTTTAAAATGGATATTGAAATCCTCAAATGTGTCCAGAGAAGGGCAATGAGGATGGTCAAGAGGCTGGAACATAAGCCCTATGAGGAACGACTGAGAGAGCTGGGACTGTTCAGCCTGGAGAAGAGGAGATTGAGGAGTGATCTTATAGCTCCTTACAACTACCTGAAAGGAAGTTAGATACAGGAGGGGGTCAGTCTCTTCTCTCCAGTTACAAGAGGTCATTTGTTCAAAGCTGCGTCAGGGGAGATTTAGACAATATAAGAAAGCATTTCTTTACAGAGAGAGTGATCTCTTATTGGAATGGGCTCCCTAGGGAGGTGGTGGAGGCGTCGTCTCTGGAGCTGTTTAAGAAGATGTTGGATGACGCACTTAGTTGTTGTCCTGGTTTGAGTGTTTTTTTTTTTCTCTGGCAGTGGAGGGGGGGGCAAACTAGTAGAGCTAATACCAGACAGCTGCTGCCTCTGCTGCTGGCCAAGGTCAGAAGCAGAGAGAGGTGCCTCTATGATAACATATTTAAGAAAGGAGAAAAAAAAGTAGAAACAGAAAAGAAGATGGCCCGAGAAGAGCGGTGAGAGGCTGAGCAGTCATGAAGGCAACACGACCAGGCCAGCCGGAGCAGGGGTAGGAAGGGTTCCAGGCATCTCGCTGCTGCTTGTAGAATGGATCGTAGTGAAGCAGACTGTCTTCCTGCAAACCTACAGAATACAGAGAGAGAAACCAGAGATGCAGAATCCACCTGAGTCCACGCTGAGGATGGAGGATCATGCTGTGAAGCTGCAGATAATCTTCGAGCCCAGAACCACTTGGAGCTGAGCCTGGCAGAGATCCTTTGGACAGATGCTTTGTGATAGAGTTGCACTATGGTAGGATCTGATTTATGTACTTTGGGATGGGCTTATAATGAAGCCAGTGCTTAAAAGACTGCAACCTGTACTGTGACTCTCAGGCAACAGAGAATGGAATAGCTGTTGCCCCTTGGGTCCAGAAGACTCATGTTGGGAAAGACTTTTTCTTTTGTGAGAGAGAGAGGACTTTATGAAAAGGCAGAGAGATGGCTTCCTACCCTAAAACTGGTCAGAAATACCAGTTTGCCTGGGCTTTTTCCCTACCCTTGTTTCCCCTTTTGTCTCTTGGAGGAAAAAAGGGAATACGAGATCTGTTGTAAGAGAAGGAGGGGTGGGGGGAAAAGGTTGCCTTTAAAATGATGCTTCTCACATTAAGCTCTGATCTTGTTAGTTAATAAATAAATCCTTTATATTTCTCACTTGTAGCTTGCCTTGTTTTGCCTGTCATAAGATTTTTCCAGGTTTTTTTTCCTCTGGGAGAGGTTGTGGGTGAATCTCTGGCATCCAGCCAGGGTCAAACCACAACAGTAGTCTGACTTGATATCAGGACAGGGGTTGTGGTATGTTGATACATTTATACCCCCACATTTGAGAAGAAAGGGTCATGCCAAATTCACAAAAACGCACAGGTCATTAATATGCATGAAGGCCACGCCCATTGCTCTACCCCCGGCACTCTGAAGCGCTGCGGACACATTTCCGGTCCTTTGCACAGGCTCTCTCAGCACAGGAGAGCAAACAGAACCATTTCTGAGTGGCTGCTGCGACTGTGTGTTCTTGCCGCTCAAACCTCACACCACAGTTCCCCCCCCAGCTCTGACCCCAGCCTTGGTGCTCGTGCCCACAGTGGCCCAGCTGCTGTCACCAGTGGCTCGCCCTGCCTCCATGGCAGGGAAGTGGTATCCCCAAGCTCTGGTCAGCATTAAACCTTAAAAAAGGTTTAATGGAAAACCTTAACTTTGCAACACTGCGACAGCTCGTGCTGCTTATGGCGGGGCTGGGGGGCTGCCGCTGGTATTGGAGTTTCTTTCCCTTTAACATCCACCAGTCCCAGTAGAGGCAGCACTGCCTGCACTTTGACTGGGCTTTGAGTAACAAGGAATAGCATGTCTTGTAGGGGTGCTGCGCTGGGTCTCAGTGAAGCACACAGGAGACACACAGGAGCAGGTCAGGGACTGGGGCAGGGTGCCACAGGGCTCTAAATGCCATTGTGAGCTGGAGAAACGGCACGCCCTCCCCAGGGGGCCTGTCCCGTCCTGCCCCAGAGGGGGCGCCGGCACCGCCCCTTGGCAAAGCAGAGGCACTGCGCATGCATCAGCTGAGAAACCTCGCAAATGCCTGAAACCGGACTGTGAGAAACTTTCCTTGCAAATTCCCAGAGTCACAATGGTGAGGTCGCAATGTACCGGGGACGTACTCTATCAGGTTACAGAGGCTGGGTGTCAGGTGTTAGGTTAGGTTTTAGGCCTTAGGATAGGTGTGTTATTTGAGTGAGGTTAGACTGTGGTTGGACTGGATGACCTTTATGGTCTTTTCCAACCAAAATAGTAATTCTGTGTAATAAAGAGTACCATGTTGACTATGGTTTACTATCTCAAACCTAAATCCATAGACTGAACAGAAGTAGTTTAGCATATATAAGTTTTCCTGATCTAAGGTAATTAGTTCCTGCCTGATCTGACCAACATGGATGCAGAAGAACTTTATTTGCACACATTAAAGCTTTAGAAGAAAAAAAAAAGAAAACCTCTTCTCACTATAAAATACGGTAAGAACTGCTCTAGTTCAGAAGATTGCACTGTAAGCATTCACAGTATTTTCTTTTCTCAGATTCTCTAATTAAAGAACAGCTTCTAATATCACCTTTTGGGTAAGAAGTATCACCATATGTTAACTGCAATAGGATCAGATGAACTATATTTTTTGGTGACTCCATAGAGAGAAAATGCAATTTCTAGTTTATTAAAATATCATCCTCAGGAAAAAAATACTTTTAAATAAAATGCCAATTTTATTTTTAATTTGAAACTTTAAAAGACAAAGATAAATATATGGATTTGAAGATCTTATAATTTTGTATATCATAAAAAGGATAACAATGTAGTAGCACATTAATTTTCCTGTGAAGTTATTCTTACTGAATAGCAGATTACTATCAGCTATAACTTTGTTTTTAATCTTTTTTATCCATATAAAACTCACATTATTCATCAAATGCAATTAAAAATGACAGAACACTTACTTCTACAAACTGCTGTTTGTAAAAATATTTCTATGTTTAAAGAATATTGGATAATCTACTCGCGGAAACTCTTTTTCTGTAGAGAACATCTAATACATCAGACTGTGGGTGTTTCAGATAAAGACTTGAAAACAAGGTGAAGAAAGCAGAGATATAAACATCTATATAATCAATTGTTCATATACTGATAAATAGCTCTCTGCTATATAAATAATTACAGCCTTAAATAGAATTCAATGTACAGATATCTACTGTTTCATAATCCTTTTTCCCTAACACTAAATGATACTCTGGTAGTTAAAAATGTTAAAGTAGAAAAACAAACAACTTGTAAATCATGGCAGATTTACAGAATTGTTTAACTGTTGAAAAATTAGGTACTCAAGTTCCAGACCACTGGCGTTCCAGAGCAGTGAAAGAGATCACACTCATAAGTTCAGACTATTGTTGCAGGTATCATTACCTTTCAACTTTTCACTCTGCCTCCAAAAAACCCCAACTGGCTTCTCCTCTACAAGTTTTTGAACCAATTAACCCTATCAGAGAACTTTTCACTATGGAAAATCAAGTATCATAGTATTGATAAGGTTGGACAAGAACTTGAAGATCATCTAGTCCAACCTATAATCCAACTAAATCCTAACATCTATAAAATTTATATCATGGCCCTCAGCACCTCATTCAGTCTACCCTTAAATACCTCCAGGGATGGTGACTCAACCACTTCTGTGGGCAACCCATTCCAATGCCAGATCACTCTTTGTTGCATTTATACCCTCAGTCTTGAGTGGCTTGTCACAAGATGGTATATTCTGTATTCCACCATGTCTGCCTGGTGGTCCCTCCGGGCAATCCCCTCCCTACACCCCACCTCCTAAGCCCCCCGTTGGTTATGGCTACATCACCATTGCCCGCCCATCTTTTCCTGGGGAATGAAAACTGAGAAGGGTCGCGTGTTCAGTCTCTTTCACTTTCGACTCCAAGGAAGAAGATTTCCGAATAAACTGGGATCGTGTCTCCGACGGAGAAAGAGCACCTTTTGTCTTTTGCTTTTGTCCATTGTTGGGTTTTCTCTCCCGGGGCTACAGCTAGCCGACTATTTAGCCCTCAGGAAGCAGAAACCCGTCAATTCTTTCGGTAAAAAAACTTTTCCTAATGTCAAGTCTAAACCTCCCTTGCTGGAGCTTAAGACTATGACCTCCCGTTCTATCTCTAAATGCCAGGGAGAAAAGACTGACCCCTGCCTGTCTACAACCTCCTTTTATGTAGTTATAGACAGCAATAATGTTCCCCCTGAGCCTCCTCTTTTCTAGGCTAAACAGACCCAGCTCCCTAAGCTGCTCCTCATAGGGTTTATCTTCCAGCCCCTTTATCATCCTAATTGCCCTTCTCTGAATGCATTCCAGCACCTCAACATCTTTCTTAAATAAAGGAGGCCAGAACTGGATACAATACTCAAGGTGCAGTCTAACCAGTGCTGAGTACAGGGGAAGGATAACTTCCCTTGCCCTGCTGGCCACACTATTCTTGGTGCAGGCCAGGATGCCATTGGCCCTCTTGGCTGCCTGGGCACACTGCTGGCTCATGTTAAGTTTGCTATCCACTAATACCCCCAAGTCCCTTTCTTCCTGCTCGCTCTCTAAGTAATCCATCCCCAGCCTATAGTTCTGCTTGGGGTTGTTATAACCAAAATGCAGAACCCGACATTTAGACTTGTTGAAACTCATCCTATTGGAGTCTGCCGATCTCTGCAGTCTATCCTGACTCCTCTGCAGGGCCCTCCTACCCTCTAACAGATCAACACGTGCTCCGAGCTTGGTGTCGTCTGCACATTTGCTCATGATGGACTCAATCCCATCATCAATATCATCAAAAAAGATATTCAACAGGACCGGACCCAACATGGACCCTTGGGGGACACTACTAGTAATTGGTCGTCAACTGGATGTGACACGACCACTCTCTGGGCTTGACCAGCCAACCAGTTCCTGACCCAGCACAGAACATTCCTATCTAAGCCCCTTGCTGCCATCTTCCCCAGGAGTATACCATGGGAGACTGTGTTGAAAGCTTTACTGAAATTCAGGTACACTACATCCACACCCTTCCTCTCATCCACCAGGCGAACTACTTGGCCATAAAAGGAGATCAGGTTGGTCAAGCAAGACCTACCCCTCCTAAATCCATGCTGACTGGGCTTGATCTCTTGACCATCCTGCAGGTGTGGCATGATAGTGCCCAGTACTATCTGTTCCATAACTTTACCTGGAACTGAGATGAGGCTAACAGGTCTGTAGTTTCCTGGATCATCCTTCCTGCCCTTCTTATGTATAGGGGTCATATTTGCCAACTTCCAGTCATCCGTGACCTCACCTGTGGTCCAAGACTGCTGATAAATGATGGAGAGTGGCTTAGCCAGCTCATCTACCAGCTCTCTCATCACCCTGGGGTGAATCCCATCTGGTTCCATGGACCTATGGGAATCCAAATGGATCAGCAAGTCTCTAACAACTGCCTGCTGAATAGTAAATGACCTTTAAATTTTTCTTCTTTTCTCAAAACATGTAGACCATCCATTTTCTGCAGAGCTTTATTTCTGTTTGTAATTTAAAACAAATATAGCAGTTAAAAACGCAATATTCCCTCGAATATCACGAGGGGTCTGTTTCAGAATGATGCCACAATAAGCAAAATCTGTGAGTTAGTGGTAAATACAGTAAAGCTGGTAAAGCCAGGGGAAAAAAACCATGATATATTGAAGCTGTGAATGGTGAACCACGAAGAAGTGAGGGATTACAGTACATTTTAAAATTATCCCACCTATCTCAATGAGGCTATTTACCTTGCAGAAAAATAAATCAATATCTCTTACATAACAGGCCACTGTTTCTTCTAACACAGACACGTTTCCCTCAGAAGCTGTCAAAACAGGTTTAGATTCATTAATATCAACTGCACAGAAAGGGTCGATAATGGTAGAGGTAGCACTGACACATGGAAAAGATAAACATTCTGATCTATAAATGAATGCATTTTAGATGGCTCTACCCTCCTACTCTGCTCTGCTGAGACTCCACCTGGGATACTGCATGCAGTTCTGGGGTCCTCAGCTCAAGAAGGACAGTGATTTGCTGGAGAAGATCTAGAGGTAGGAGACAAAAATGATCAGAGGACTGGAACACCTCTCCTATGAAGACACACTGATACAACTGGGGCTGTTGAGCCTGGATCAGAGAAAGTTTCCAAGAGATCTTATTGCAGCCTTTCTGCACTTAAAGGGGACCTATAAGAAAGATGAGGCAGACCTTTTAGCAAGGCCAGTTGTAATAGGACTAGGGTAAAAAGAGGATGAATTTAAATAGGACATGTGGAAGGAATATTTTATGATGGTGGTGGCAAGTTTGCCCAGAGAGGGCGTAGATGCCCCATCCCTGGGCACATTCATGGTCAAATTGGACATGGCTTTGAGCAACCTGGTCTAGTTGAAGATGTCCCTGCTTATTGCAGGGACATTGGACTAGATGACTTCTAAATCTCCCATCCAACTCAAATCATTCCATGGTTTCACTGAGGATTGTTTTGCTATGTTGCATCTATGTACGGACTTTAATCTTTGGTACACAGGTGAAATACAGAGGAAAGTAAAAGCAGTATACCAAATTAAACATACATATTAAACATAGCATTAAATAAAACCTGCACCTAAATGAAGAAGGTGCATCTAGAACTTCAGAGGGAGAAAGTTGTGATGTAATTAGAACTTAGGTGAAAAGAAAAGTAGAAGTACATACATCAAACCACATCAACTCAAGGATTTTTTGGTGGAAATATAAAAAAAAAAATCCATTACTGAGGTATTTTTGTTATCTGACATGAAATGTCTNCTGGCTTGGCGTGCCGCAGCAAGGGAGTGACCGGGACGGGGACAGGATCGGGGCAAGGGGGCGAGCAGTGGGGTGGTGCAGCATGGGAGCGACAAGGACGGTGACAGGGTTGGGGCAGGGAGGTGAGCAGCGGCGAGGTGCGCAAGCAATTTGGATGAGATCGGGCTGGGGAGGAGTGGGGATGGGGCTGGCTGTGCAAGTGGGGAGGTAGGGGGTGTGGGTCCAGCGCCACAAGCCGCGCAAGCGGAGGAGCTAGGGGCCGATCATACTGAGGTTGCAGTAGGTTCTACACACAGGCTGAAGTCGCACAGCTCGCGGAAAAATCACCTCCAAATACTGAAGCTCACAAATAGCGGATCACGAATACACGAGGGCTCACTGTAGTCAGATTTCCTCCATTTCCTCCAGAATCTGTCTTTGATAAAATACCTTTCACATAATGAACATTACATTCCTTTCCTGTATCCAAATCCAATATGCAAACCCAAAATATAAAAAATATTATGTCGTCTGAAGCCTTTGCTTTGCCAGTGACAACTTTATGATTCTTAAAGGTCTATTTGATTAAAATAGAAACAAAAAATCATATCTATTAATATTTCACTGCAAGTGGCTCCCCACATTTTTCATTACTGTTCTTTCATGAGACAAGGTTTAAGGACTAAATTCATTTAGTTCCCATAGGCCATCTTCATTGACTTAGATTTTTTACTCTGATATCAATAATAAATGCAATTCCAATAATGGAGCCTGTTAACTGTATTAGGGCCCTGAGCTTTGATCTTTTTAGCATATTCTGTCTTCTTCTTTTTTTTTTCTTCTCATTAAAAGAGTCAAAACACTAAAGCTAACAAAAATACATTTAGCCTGGGGAGACCAACTGAGCAATATATAGCTCATTCCATTTTTTTTTAGCCTACTCTAAAGACAGTCTGCTTTTTACAGATATACTCTGAAAATAGGTTAGTTTATTATGGTTAAAAAAAACCTGTCTCATTTCACATTCTCATTAGTGTCTTTAAACAAATAGCGAGAGAACTAGGTCACAGAAGACTAGTAAGAGTTTAGTCTAGAAATATGCATCAAACACCATTATTTAGGTTTTTTTTCTTTATATCTCTAAAGAAGGTTGCTTTGTGAGTTATGCCTTGAAGAGAAAGAGGGCTTAAGAAATATATTTCACCTTTCAAGTGTCAATTAGCTAACAGTGGAACATCACAGACTCATTTCAGTGGTATCTGCAGTAAAAAATTACTAGAGCTTAAGAATTACACAATCTAGCAGGTAGCATCACCTGACTTACCAGATCAGATATCAAGTGAGTTAAAGAACAAACAGGAGGGAAGAAGTTTTGGGGTTTTTTTTATTAATTGAGTTTTCTCATTTTCTCATAATGACCAAGAAAAGGTGTCATGTTCTTTTTCCTGCAAAAGAAGCTACTGTTTTTCTGTGTTCAACTTACATATTATGACACATGGATCTATTTTATAAAAAACAGTTCTTATCCAGCACTGTAAAGCAGATGTTCCTTCTTAAGCAAAATTGTGCCTATGTTTTTGTTGAATTAAATTCTGCTGCTCCAAACAATGTACCAATTTGTCATTTTGAATTCTACCTTTTCATTGATCCACTTCCACACTGCTTTATAAATATAAGATCCAGAAGTCTAATAATTAGATTGTGCCTTGATTCATAACTTCTTTGAAAACACTTAATAAAACTGGATTCAGGATATTTTCCTATGAAAGGCTGGTGAGAATATTCTTACCTCTGGTGATCAGTTAATATCATGGGTTTGGTGTTAGAGGTTTTGTTTTACATGTTTACAAAGGAAAAGTTTTAACCAGTTATTTTTTTTCCTTTCCCTCTTTCTTTCCCCCTGCACCCCTGCCCCCATCTTCCCGAGTTCGAGGAGGGTGGGCGAGGGAGAGGGACCAGGAGAAATGAGAGGACTCATCCCAAGGTTTGAGAGCCTCCTCGGTTGAGTCTAAACAGAACTTAGCCCCTGGAATTTTCCGGGAGAGAGAGAGAGAGTACCTTTTCAGAGGCATGTCTAGAAAGCCAGGAGGTTGATAATAGAAGTGACCATCTTCACTGACAGACAAACAAGAGTTCTCCCACTGGGAACTACCCATGAGAATTCTGTGAGTTGCAGTTGGGAGTTCCTGCCCCCAAAAAGGGGGAGAAGTAAGGCACTGAAGAGAGCAAGACCTCAGTTCCCTAAGAACCCTGTTTCTTGAGCTTTTACCTTTTGGAATCTTGGGAAGACATGCCTCCCTCTGCGAAGCTTTTAAACTCCCTAGGAAGAGGGTTGGGTGGCTTTTTTGAGGTGCTGGGCATCAGAAGAGGCTGCCTCCTCTCTGGGAAACTTTTGAGGTGCCAGGGGGGCTGGGCGGTGTCCTTCAGGTCGTTGACTAATTAGCAGGGACACGCCTCCCTCCGGGAAGCTTTTAAACTCCCTAGGAAGGGGGTTTGCCACCAGATTTGCCACCCATTTTTAACCCCTTGTCTCATGCATATGCAAATCACTCCATGAATATTCATCCCTTCAACATTATGTCATAGACTTGCACTTTGCCAGAAGTCCTTCAACCAATTAGCTCCAATGTTATTCATTCTTTTTTTTTTTGCCCTTGTTGCGGCTAGCACCCACTTTTGTGTACCTTCAAGGACTGGGAGACAAGGCTTTTTCACCCTTAATATTCATCCTTAACTCTCAGGCTTATTGAATGATTTAAAAATCTACTAATCCTTCTAAAATTCACTAAAAAAATCACTAAATATTCACTTCTAAAATTCACTAAAATCCTTAAATCTCTAAGCCCCTACCTAACTCACTAAAATTTGTAATTTTCTGAATCCCCAAATCAGTAGTAGCTGCACAACTCTATGTAATACATAATCTCTATATAATATAGCTCTTGCAGTCAGTGAATTCCTGCACAGCTGATAAATAAAAACTCTTAGCATGGATGGCAACATATGGGTTATCAGTAACACAAAAACAACAACCTACAACTGAGAGAAAAAAGGAACATAACCAATCCCTATCTGGATAGGCTTTGATAAATACATATCAAATAACTGTACGTACTTGGAAAAATTTCTATATTACACATATGGCTTTTATAGATATTTAGTATATGTTTTCTTCAGTCTAAACATAATCAGAAAGATTATCATAAATAACTTTCATGTTAAAAACTCTTGACATCTTCATAAAAAGTAACAGAAGCAGAGAAAAAAAGGAAAATGAAGAATAGGGTGGATTTCACCTAATTTTTTCCTACCAACAGATACCTGATGAGCCAAAGCACAAAAAGCACAGGAGGGAATTACAGAGTAACTTTAGGGCTGTTACGAGAATTTTTGATCTCCTCATAGATTATTACCTTTTATAATTCTATTCTCTGAAAACACTGTGCCCCACTGGAAATCATTGATAAAGAAATTTTTTATTAATCAGAGACAAAGCTTTAACTACTCTCTTGGGTCATATAAAGAACTCTTAAACATAGTTGCTGAAACAGAGGAAGGCCTTGCTTGACAGAAGACACAAAATGATGCTGTAATTCAAAAGACTGATGAAAATCATGTGAAAACTACCTTTTTCAGAAGTTAATTCTTCTGTGAATAAGCAATTGAGTACGACTCAGGATTTGTTTTGTTGTTGTGCTATTCCTAGCATACAGCTGATTACTCTATGACCTTGAGCAATTCATACGCAGCTGAATATGGCCTTAATCTTTCTGTGCCTCATTTTACTCATTTGTATAAATATCATAATAACACCTGTCTCCTGAGAGCTTCAGATACCTTCATTAGCTATTAGCTATAATTATAGAAGCTGTATAGTTACTTCAGTTTATTTTATTAATAAAAGAGCAGATATGAGATTAATAACAAATTACGCCCACTGGTGAGATGGTTTCAGGATTCCTTTTTTAGTTATACTTAAGTCAACATAACCCACTTTTCTGTTAAGAGAGTTTAATGACATAAATATACCAGAACAGTTACACAAGCAAGTGGGTTTAAAGGTTCACAGTGCCAAAGAAATCTTCCCTTCCACATTAGATGCTTCTCTGAGGTTAGTTAAGGAAAGGGCAGGGAATAGCCAAATAAGGTTCAGTCAGGCATGCAACAACTACTGTATAATTACAGCAGCCATGCTTAATTTATTACTCATATCACCTCCAGCTTTTAGCTTCTAAACAAATAATCAGTTTTGTTCAGGGAGAAATTCTTGGGCTCTTCATTTTCTGCATTTATGGGAACGAATAAGAATTTCAGCCTGATAGTGCCTCTCCCACTATTTTGTTAGCTCTGTAAACATGCAATATTCTGTAAACCACAAGAAAAGTAAAAAAAAAAAAAAATTAGAAATGTGCTTATGTCACCAACCTTCAATCCTCTTATATTCAAATGCAACTTCATAAAGTTGAAATAAATGATACCTGAAAATTCGTGAAGAGTTCCATATTTTTCCAGGGGAGGTTTAGACTGAATGTAAGGAATAGGTTTTTCACAGAGAGAGTGATCGCTCATTGGAATGGTCTGCCCAGGGAGGTGGTGGAGTTGTCTTCCCTGGAGGTGTTTGGGAGAAGACCTCTAGCTGGTGGGGTGTTGGACTAGGTGGTCGTGGGGGTCCCTTCTGACTCGGAGTGGCCTGTGAGACTGTGAGGGAACTAGGTTTATGTCCACAGCTCTGGGGGGTGGGTTCGATCCCTGTATGGGCATTAGCTGGGGAGTTGGACTAGATGATCCTTGTGGGTCCCTTCCAACTTGTAATATTCTGTGATTCTGTGATTCCGAATTTTTAAGAAATAGCTCTTTAAAAAGTGCCTAGAAATGCAGATGAGTGGCTAGAGGGATTTTTAAAGTGCCTACATGCTAAATTCTCAGGAGACTTTGCAACTTTAGATACCTCACTATGCAAACATCTTTGCCATGTGTCATTTAAACAAGTTATCCATACCATAGGAGCTTAAATTGAAATCTCCACAGTTGAATCCAGATGCATGCACACATACATCTGAAGTGAACAGAACAGGGACAACAATGTTCCTAGGATTCATGTCTGCACCTTTAAGATGAATTCACAGGACAGACCAGGCTCCTTGGGGATGAAAAAATGTATTGTCTTGGTTATAAGAAATCTTTGCAAAGCTTTTAATATAAATTTTGGGTTATCTCATACTTTATATTAGGAGGAAGGCAGATTTCAGTCTGAGTCTTAGGAAACATGATAGACATAAAGTTGGAAGAACAGTGTAACAGAGGATACAAAATATTCCAGAAATTTTTAAGGAAGAAAGAATGAGAATAATATCTATGTAAGGATGCACATCCCCGAGATAAGGTACATGGGTTTTACAGCCTAAGAGAGATTTAGAGTATTATCTTCTTGAGAATTATCTTTTTGTATTTAAGATCATCCAGCCCTATGACAACAGATAAGAGAGACTTCAGATGAAGGAAAAATGATTTTTTCCCACCACACTGAATGAAAATCCTCATGACTACTACCACTTCAAAAAGATTTAAAACTCAAGGGCAAGCTTTAGTTTTCAAATGGCAAAACAACATTGAAATTACGTTACCACCTACCAAAATATTTGACACACTCTTACGTAAGAATTTTCCATCTCTGCTCTCACACCTACCCACACCACTTTCCTACACACCCCAAAAACCTTTATGTTGTCTGCAGTGTTTGATACATGCTGAATAGCTGTTTCCCTGTCATCCCCACCACTTCATAGGAGGAGCTGAACTAACCCTTTGCTACCATAGTAAAGACTTTCCCTATTCTTTGGTTTCATTCAAGCACATGACAAACATCTGGGAACACTAACCTCTGACGGCTCCTTAGAGAATCTGAGCTTTACACCTCATCTTTACATCTCTCTCTGCCTGCAAGGTGCTGTATAGGGGCACAATGAACACATGCAGCAGGCAGAGATAGAGGGGGTAAAAAAAAGGTGTTGAATTTTTAAGAAAGGAATAAATGGGACTCTAGTGCTCTGGAAGTTTAAATTTCACAGTAGGATGAGGTATGTTCATTTAGAAAGTGAATGGCACCTGCTGCATATTTTTTTAATGTTGCTGCAGTATTTGGATATGACTAATAGCCTCTGAAAAAATGCCAATGAAATAAATCTACATTCAAGACAATATTTTATTTAAAATTAAAAAATAAAAGAGGTCCAGGAAGAGTCATGAACTCTCTGAACGAATGAACCCAGTCTGAACAAATATCCACAAACTCTCTACTTTCGTATGAAGTGGTGAAAGTTGGAAATACACTTGCCATGTACACTTAGGATTTACAGTCATACCTTGGTCATTTGCACCTTCTCATTCAGTGTATAGTTCTGCGGCATGGTGTGGTCCTGTTCCCCCGTGGCAGGCAACCAGGGTCCATAACTGGTGTAGCTGCTACAGTAAAAGGGAAAAAACTCCCACTCTGCTGCTCCCCGCCGCCGTAAGGGGCCACAGGATGTTGCAGTGTTGCAACATTGCCATTTTCATGGCAATAATTTGCCATGTTAATGGCGCACCCACTTTTGCAGACTTAATGTTTCGCAGGAACCCACAGAGACCCAAAACCTGTGGATCTGGAGGTACGACTGCATTTCATCCAAGTACATACAGTTTTCTGAGCCTGAAGACTAAGAAAGAGTCTGGCAACATCTTAAAAAAATTATCATATAAAACTCAGAATCAAGAAAAATGTCATTATGTGCTTAATGAACCAAGAACCCTATGGAGAATTACCGATACTTGTGGGAACTGGTTTCACAAAACTCAAACCCCAAAATACACTTATGTGGGGGGAATAAACAAGAAAAGAAAAAACCCTCATCACTCTTGGTGGTTTTTGTTATTCTTGGATAAATTTACAGATAGTTATGGATAGACTGATCACTGGGGTGTTCCACAGTGCCGGGGAGGCTTAGACTGGACTTTACAAAGCAATTCTTTACTGAGAGAGTGATCAAGCACTGAACAGAGATTCTTTAAAAAAAAGATCACCAAAGCCAACATCACCTGCTGATTGTAAGGAGGATACTAAGCATTTATGTAGGTGAAGCTTTTATGGAGGATGAATTATTTCTTTTCTTTCTCCCCTCAGAACACAAGGACAACTGAGAAGACCTAATGGTTCACTGCTACCTCTAAATCAATTCAGATCAGTAAACCTGCAGAATGTCCCTCCTTTTAGCTAGGTGTTTTTTTTGGTTTTCTTTGGCTAAAATAGCAAATTGAATTGATTCACCAAGTCAGATAAGCACCTAAGCCAACAGAAAGGAAGACCAAGGAGCTCGCAGTCCTGTGTGGGGACAGGGGAGAGATGATAGAGCTAGCTGTAAAGACACTCAGACATGTCTTTCATGCTCAACATACACTGCAGTTAGTGGGGATACATGCTATTCTTGATGCTAACACTTTTTTTCCCCCACAGTAATTTCAAGACTGACAACCTAAAAAGATTTCTAAATGTTACAAAGACCAAACACACAAACAAGGGGGTGGGGGGAGAGAGCGGGAAAATTGAAGAGATTCATAAGAATTCAGATCGTTCAGATGACAAACATCAAAACAGATGCTGACACTCTCATGTAGATAACATAACAGATAAAAGGCCCAAAACATGCAACTTGAAAGACTGTCATTGTTCTTTTAAATTAATTTATATTGAGACTAAAACCAGTAACAGAACATCATAATATTGCTCTCTCTCCCACAAAACAACTACAAAACAGAATTATCATGTGTTACACTGATCCATCAAAAAATAGACTGAAAAAAGTGAATATACAGATAACAATTTCCCTGAAAAGAATTACAATTTAAGTACTAGCATTGGCCCAAATGTGTTATTGTCCCAAACAAAGCGAGCACAAAACACTAGAACTCTGTCAGTGTAACATTTCAAACTCAACCAAGAAAACCACCTGAGTTAAATTAGATCACTGTCCACTTTGCTGTAATATCTGAATAAAATCCAGTCTGCTTTGATCTCAGCAAAACCAATAAACAAGGTGAATCCACACCTATGTCAGGGACTATTGATCTCACATTTCAGGTCTTTCTTCCAGTGTTATAATTTGAAAGGGTTATTGAAATGATCATTTGAAAGTAAAATGGGAAGAAGATGAAAGTGTACATATAACTTCCCACTTTAACTGGCTGGGCCTCTCCTGCTTGAGGTGACAATGAGGCAGACTTGGTACTGTGTGAGCTGTCAGAGAGAAATTTTTCTTCCAGTCCATGCACTTTCAAGGTAATGGGAAGAATTAGTTTCCTTTTCATGTGTCTCTTTTATTAACATAGTTATCCAGTATGTAACTTGGCTAGAGAAACAAATTTCTTAGCATAAAAATGAATTGATTTTTTAGCACTCTGAAACAGATTTATTTTTTGTGCAGAGACCTCCATAAATGTAGTAGTATGGCACATGGTTGCCTGCAACATCTTTATCTGACAAGTCTCGGGCAGCAGTAATTAACTTTGCTTTTTTTCTTACACTGAAATTCATTTTGTGTGTGTTTTGTAAAGTTTTTTATCCTTTTTTTTCTTGTTATGAAGGTGATGCACCTTGTATATTCATTATGAAAACTGACCATAATCTACATAGTTCGCCAAGGTTGTTCCAGTAAAAAAAAGTCACTTTAATTTATTTTATAAGCTGTATTCACTTTGTAAAATACTACACTCTAACCTATTATAATCTGGTAAAACTTAAATAAAATTTCAGTGTATTCATAACTTCAAATATATTAACATATAAGACAGAACACTCAAGTATTCACATAAGTCCTTTCTAATAAATGGTTCTGATGATTGGAAGGAAGAAGTAACAATAACTCATATTTCTTTCCTTTTTCTGATTTGTACAATAAGGGATATAACATTAAGTTTTCTTTAATTTTAAAAATTTCTTTCATTTTCAGATATATATACAGTCTTATCTCCACATTTGTGGGTTACGGGTCTCGTGGGGGTCCTGCTAATTGCCCAATCTCTGAGCATGAATATGCACATAGGCTGTGCTCATCTCCTCAATGCCCCGGAGCGCTGGGGAGCATTTTAGGCACCGTCCCACAGCAGATTACCGCACAGGGAAGCATAGGGAACCGTTTTAGAGCCCTCTCCAACTGGGGAGACCACCCGAGAATCCCTGCGCTTCCCTTCGGCCACACTGCCACTTTTGCCACCGACGGGCTGCTGCTGCCACACATAGTTGCATTGCTGTGGTGGTGGGGAAGCTCGCTCTGGGCCCACGGTGGGGCAGGGGCTCGGCAGTCTCCGCTTGCAGTCTGCAGGTGCTCCCCAGAAAGGTGCTAGCAGGGACAAATGCTTGAGAGCACCTCATGCCAGGACACCTGGGTGGAGAAGTGGCGGACCACCCCTCTCCTAGCATGAGTGGTGCTGTGGGAGTATACACTGCATATTATAAACCTTCCCCACCACATAACCTCCACAACACTCATAAGGGAGTGAACTGTGGCTGTGGGGGTATGCTCTGTGAATAGTCAATTAACAATCACTGAGAAATATTCTGCGAATCTGTGAAGACGCTAATCAGTAGACAGGAATATGTTAGGTATTACTGTATATATATATAAAGGATTTAATTTAACACTATTAAAACTGAGTTCATTATAGAATGGGCTAGGAAAAAACAAAAACTCCCAGCTATAAGTCTCTAGATAAAAGGCTGAAATTTGAAGCTTTGGGAAGACCTAAAAGACATTTATGACAGGTAAATCACTGATTTAAAATATCTTTTTGCTTCCATTTTAATTTCAGGTCCTATAGAAAAAACATACATAGGTATTTTATGAAACTGTTGGAACTAGATACTGGAGAAGCAATTACACTTGACAAAAGGTATGTAACACACACATAGCCTATTTGATATCTTCAGACTTTGTTTCTAATATGAACATAACTCAAATGTTGTACATGACACAGATGACCCCTTAAATATTCAATATGCCATCAGTCAGGAGGAGCAGAGCTACCATCCAAACTAACATTAGTTCATTAGTTGAAGTATAAAAGTCAACAGGTTTTTCAGCCTCTTTTACACATCCCACAGTTTCTACACTGCCTACAGCAGCCTATGTAGCCCTCTCCTAATCTCGCTCTGCAGATCACAGCGCAACCTCATCCAGGAGCCAAGTACATCATACACTGTGTGGCTGATGATTAATTTCTATTTTTCAGCCTGTTCTTGGAGTTTGATATTATGTACCATATGGCTACAGCCTTCCTAAACGAGGTTTCAAGAAGTCATCTGATGGCAGAATGGAAATGGCTTTGATAAGCAGCAAAGCTCTAAACCGACAGGTAGAAGAGCTGAAATTGATGTTTCTGTAAAAGGAAAATCCTGTGTAATCCTGGTCTAAGCACTTACTATGGCAGCATGAAAATGTCCTAATTACTCTTACAGGTCTGGACAATTTAAAAGTGAACATATTTATAATGATGATTTTTGTGGCATTGACTATTTTTTTTACTATTATTCAATCGCTTTTTGCCCAGCACAACACAGTTGTTTCTTACCAGTACTTCTACTACTTCACATGCACTTACATTTACTCTATCCTGTCTTGAGACTTTCCAGCAATTGCTTCTAACCTTATTTAATGTGTATTCTGAACTCTTCTCTTCCTGGGTTTTCTAACCAAAGTTTGTGCATTTCAGCTATTATGCAAATCCTCCTACTTTGTCTAGCTTTATGGAAAAACTCATCCACCTTCCTCCATAAACCATCAAACCAGCCTTTTCTATAGCTTCTCAACTCAGATTTTCCTTACAGACATGCAGAGAAGTTTGACATGGAAATCTTTCTTTTTCTTTTGACAAGTTTATTTTTCAGTTACTAAAGGAAGACAGATTCATCTGAGGAATAATTAGGAGAAATTGAACTTTGGCTCTCAGGTTCCTCTTTGCAAAAACCTTTGTCTCAGGAGTGTGAGCAAGATACAGTTTTACCCCCTCATTTGTGAGAAATGGGTTGTGTCAGAGGTCTCGCGAAACGTCAAATTCGCAAATATGTACAGGTCATTAATATGCATGCAGGCCACGCCCATCTCTCCATCCCCAGCCAATCAAGAGTGCTGGGGAGCCTTTTCAACTCCTCCCTACGAGCTCTCACAGCACAGGGGAGGAAAGGGAAGCGTTTCTGCACCCTGTCTGCCTCGGGAGACCCCCCCAAGAATCCCTGAACATCTCTTACAGCCATGCTGTCACTTCTGCATCTGCATCTGGGGCCGGGATTCTGTGACTGCACATGCTCGCACTGCCCCACCGGCAGCGCAAACCTCACACCATTCCTCCCCCACTCCCCGTCCCCAGTGGCCGTCCCCATGTCGTTCCGGCCCCACATCATCCTGGCCAGCTGGGGCTGTCAACGTGATGCAGCCATAGGGTGGGCATATCTCACTGCTGCACCATCCCAGCTGCTTCTGCTGCTGCCACCAGGCTGCTGCCACCATGCATGCTCTCCCTGCCTCTGCGGCGGAAAGAGGTGTCCCCAGGCTCTGTCTGGCATTCTTGAAGCCTGGAAACCTTAGCTTTGCAACACTGTGACATCCCGTTCCACTTACAGGGAGGGTGTCGGTATCTGAGTTTCTTTCCCTTTAACATCCACCGATCCTGGGAGAGGCAGCACTGCCTGTATGGTCCCAGAGGACGGGGGAACAGAAACCTCTTCCTGGTGCAGCATCAGCTACCCTCTCCCAGCACACAGGGCTTGCCCCACCTTGCTTACCTTACTTTCGTGGGGCAGTTTCCCTTGGACTATGTCATTACCAGGAGTGCCAGCCAGCAGTCCCCAGGCACAGACTGCATTGCCTTCCCCGCCTGTAGCCATGGAAAGAGTAACACATGCCCAGGGGTGGTCAGCCCCCGGCTGCACTTAGAGTAACAGGGGACATTGTGAGTCCTGGCCCTCCCCGTGGATCTGGGCCAGTCCTGCCCCACAGGGAGCACGGGCACCGGCCCTCGGCAAAGCAGAGGCACTGTGCATGCATTGGCTGGGTAACCTCACAAATGGCTGAAGAAAAATTGTGAGAAATTTTCCTCGCAAATCAGCGGGGTAGCAATGGAGGTGTCACAATGCAGCGAGGATATACTGTACTTTGGCACTGACAGATTGTGGGGAGGATAGGATCATGCAAGTTATGTTTGCATAACTGTGGGCACATACAATGTGGATGAGGTAAGGAAGGAAGACAAAGTTGCTAAAAATGGACATTAACCTGAAGTCTCTTGCATCCTCAAGCCACAAAGGGTTTTTGGCTGCGAGAAGCATGGTGCTAAGCACACTGATGATTGCCATGGCAGTCCCAGCACCAAGCGCCCAGCACCATGGCTGCTCCCTGTGCCAGATGAGGAGGTTATTTTGGGGCTTTTTTGTCGATTTCCTTCCCTTCCCCCAATCCTCAGCATGGTTGGGCTTGTGGCAGCAGGCCCTCGTAGGCTGAGAGCTGCATGCAGCCAGACCAACACTGTGGGCTGAGGAAAGTTGACCATTGCTGTTTCTCCATGGCTCACCGCAGCCTGCCCCATCGCCAGAGGTGTCCGGCCCAGCTGGCGTCTGCCTCCCGCTGGGGCTTACCACAGGAGCACGGGCCTGCAGTGGGTGGGCAAGGCAAAGAGCTGGTGACTCTGTGTGATCAGCTCCTTCAGCCACTCCTGAGAGATGCGTGGGGTGGGGGCGGATGAGGGGGAGGAGCTGGTGCAACATCAGAGGACAGATGCATCCCACACTGGGAGCACACACAAACTTCTCCTTCCTGTGCCTGCTGCCACAGCCTATAGCTTTCTCCCCTTCCCTCTCCTACCCTACCCTCCGCACTTCCTTCGCCCCCCTCTTCTGTTTCTCACATCCAAGAAGAGACTCCCCAGGCCTGTCTGGTACCGACTGTTAAGTGTTTTTGACATGGCAATAAGCATCCACCAAAAAGGCAAAGTGCACATACACTGCTGCTGTCCAGAAGGAACTTTTTATTCTGGGCAGCATGGGGGCTTCTGCTGCCAGCACTTAGGGTTGGACTCTGACATAAGGAGCTGGCGTTGGTACACACCGAGCTATGTTGCTGATGTCGTGGTGCTGCAGGCAGAGTTGAGGCACAGTGCTGAGTCAGTAGCTCCACTCCCACCTGCCTGGGAGTGCTTGGGGATTAAACTTCCCATCTGCTGCCATCCCACAGTCATCCTTGGTGGTGGAAACTGTGCCCTGCCATTCCTCAGTTCCCAGTGGTGCTGCGGTGCTGTGCTTGGAAGTGCAGTGCTGGCATGGCCCCAGTACCTGTGTACCGGCCGCACAGCAGCACTCCTGGCTTCACGGAGATGATGAGGGCTCCCCTTCCCTCAAACAGTGAAAATGAAGAATGGACGACAAGTCTGGTGTGTGGTGACCGTGGGTAGGACCAATTTACATATTCATGAGCTCATTATATACTCATGAGCTGACAGAATTCATGGCTTGTTATGCGTGTGCGTGCGTGAGGTTGCACAACTTGTTAATCGATAGATAAAACACAAGATAAAGGATTAATCTTTGAGTAACGGAGCCACAATTTTATAGAAGGTGACCATGGAACACACATCTAATGGTATCGACTGTTCCAAAAAGTCTCCAACAATAGATAATTGTGTAGCATGTGCTGAAGATACCCCACCAATGAAACTCATCAATCTGAAAGTCTGTTCTGTCTTCGTCACACAGATAATACCATCACTACTGTTGAATCCACAGACTGATGTTACTCCATACTTCTTTGGTTTATTACCAATTTTAAAAAGTTTTTAGATTTTTGGTGAAAGGACCTTACCCTTGCCTTCTGCTCCATTTCCATCATTAATCTTTCATGTTGCTCTGCTATTGCCAGTGTTGCAGAATGGACTTTCTGATATATCATTTCTCCTTCTCGTGTTTGAAAGGTGAACAGCCCTTCTCCCGTGTCACACATCCTGCAGGCAGATTTAAGAAAGAGGAAAGAGAGAAAAAAAGGACTACCGTGTAACTACTATCAAAGGTGCATA
Organism: Pitta sordida; assembly: GCA_013390025.1. Taxonomy (NCBI): domain Eukaryota; kingdom Metazoa; phylum Chordata; class Aves; order Passeriformes; family Pittidae; genus Pitta; species Pitta sordida. Next base: position 5,563 of record WEKX01028397.1, on the reverse strand, counting down.
TCTTACATTAGAAATTGTCAACTTTTGTAGTTACACTCTGGAATTCCAAATATCTTCAGTTAATCTTACAATCAGAGACAGATCTATTTCAAGAGATGAGCAGAACTTCAAGAACATAATCTTTAAATTCAGTTTTAGTCATAATCTGGATAGGCAAAACCAAGCTTTAATACGGAATAAAATCTTGAGGTAAGAGAGTTGGTTATTCCCAGCATTTTTTCAAATGTCTGCAGTAGGACATGGGAGCTAAATGTGATTATTTCAACCATTTGACGTCAGAAGTACATAGAACATCATGACTTTGAAAAGTTGAAATTCTAAGAGAACACTGACCAATTAATAATACTACTATGGCTAACCATTATAAAGAAGCAATATGGTAAGACAGCATTAAAAGGATTAATTCACAACTATCTCTGTTAGTACAGTTATGCTAGGCACTGTTCAAAGCTGTCCTGATAATTACAAAAGACATTCAGTCTACTTGAGAATAGGAAGAATATTTCTATAGCATAAGAGGATTAAATAATGAAAAAACTTCCAGAAAGAAAATTTATTTTCTTCTTTTGACACAGCAACTGCTGCTATCCTTAACTGTAGCATCAGTGTGGTACTACTGTGAGGAAGGAGAGTGGTACATGGCAAATGCAATGACAAAGAGGGCTGGGTAATAAAGGAAATGGGAGTAGAAAATAATGTTAGGGTACTGTGTGACCATTACTTGGAGGATATATATGGTGTTAAACAGTGCTGCAATTCAATGTATTTATATTAGTAGTTCCATTATATTATCAGTATCTTATTTCCGTATTTTTATAGATTTCTTGCACTTTTAGAAATGGAATTTCAAAAATCTATTGTATTTGGTCTGATACTTCCAGCAAAGATTTTCAGTTCTGATACTTCCAGCAAAGATTTTCAGTTATCTATGAGAGAAAATTGTTCACTTGAATCACTGATGCAGAACATGCTTCAACAATAAAAAGATTTAGATGTGCCTTAAAATACCAGATTCTTTTAATGATCTGGATGTTTACATTATTTTTAAGGATATCAATTTTTTTTAATATCCCAGCACCTTCAGTATGGTTTCAGAAAGCCTGAAATATAGAATCACAAAGCATTTTATAAAAATGTGTCCCAAATAGTCTAACATTCAAACAGATTTTAAAATATCAACACCTTTATTCATACAGCAAATTTTACAAAATATTTTCCCATCAAATGAATGTAGAGGTTTGTATTGTTTTAATTAAATAAATTAAATAAATATATATATACGTATATTACATGTATGCACACCTACACTATGATATTACATCTTTTAGAAAATGGATTTTTTTATGAGACTTATCTTTTCATCAAATTAGAATACAGCTTCCTGAACAATTTTATTTCAAAATTCATCTTAGCAGGACTGCTGTGCTATATAAGGGTCTGAGGGTTCAGCAGTTGCTTTTGATTTCAAGGTTGACCAGTGAAAATAAAACCTTATTAACACTTACAAAATGTTTCTCTGTTCACTAGGGAGACATGCTGCTATGAGACTCCTACAGAGAATTTATGCATATCTGTGTTTGGGAAGAACAAAAAATATTGCAGGCAGAAACAGTAAACAGGTGATTCTGGAAAATATCTGGTGAAAATACTTAGAAAAGATCAATTGTAATATTGAAAAGAAAGTCATACTCTTAAGAATATATGATTAATGATAGTATCCGTATTTGTATTATCTACAATTCTGGCATAGCCCCAGTCTTCCTCATTGCAAGATGTAAATAATTGATTTCATTAACAGGCATTACTTAATCAGTATTATTTAATCAGTATTAACATGGTGCACTAATTAATAGATTAAAATAAAAAAGGTTTTGTATTAAATTCCAATTAAGATCAAGGTCCCTGCTGTAAACATTTAAGATACTTCCTATCCTTAGCCACAGTCCTCCAAAGAACTTCTGGTAGAAATAAAATGTCTTCAGAATTTAGTGACATTATGGCAACAGCCTTTCAGACCCCTCAGGGCATCATAGAGCTGGTATTCTGCTTTTGTGTAAAAAGATCTTAATAAAATTCAAACAGCATGAAATGGAAAGTCTGGAAAAAAATGATGGGGTTTCAGAAACTGAAGGAAAATATGATCTTTTTGCTGGTTTCAGAGGATGAAAAATCCTACAGGGATAAAAACAAGGAAGCGGGCAATGGGGCATGATACATATTCAGGACTTAGCTGCTTTCTTTCACCTTGCAAGCCCCAACCACCTCCACTGCAGATCAGAGTAGAATCTGTACTGCCTGTGTGAGTCCTGGTGGAGGCAATGGTGGAGGCTGTGGTACTGCCCTGGCACCTGACACACCACACAGGACAGTGCTGCAGGGTCCCGCTTCCCAAACTCAACAGATTAGTGGACATGGCATGCCAATGCAGGAAGCCATTGATGGCACCCTCCCCATGTAGGCTTCCCTGGCTAATGATGGATGATATGCACACAGATTATCAAAATTGAAGGTGAAGAGGAATCATGGGCATAATTTTTCAAAGTGCTGAATTCCTCTAACTCACATTGAAGTTTAACAGGACTTAAAGCATCTAAAAATGAAGCAATTATCCAGCACATCTCAGCGAAGCAGCAAAATCTGTTAGGATAAAACTTTCTTTCTTCCATCTAACCTTATTAATAATCTGTCTCCCAAGGAGATGAATCCGTTGCCATAGTTCAGTTCCTCAGAACAATATTCCTTCAATCAGATGAAAATCTGTGTTCAGTCTAGTGTAGTCTTTTCCAGTCTAGTCTAGACTTGTCTAGTTTTGTCTATTTTCTGTTCTGTTCTGTTCTATTTTATTCTATTATATTCTAGTTAAAAACCAAGACCAGTAACATCAATACGGGTTAGTCTTAGTCTTTCTAGAACAAGGAAACATAGTCCTACTTAGAAGCACTCCTAAGTATGGTGGAGATGGGGACAGGGAAAGGGGTTCACAGGTTCACAGGTTATTCTGAGTTGGAAGGGACCAACAGGATCATCTAGTCTAGCTCGCAAGCGAATGCCCACCCAGCGATCAGGCCCACAAGCGTGGGACCATGGGCACCACGCTCCACCCATCCAAGCCTCCCACCAACTAGACCATGTCACTGAGCAACTCATAGAGTCTTCTCTTAAACACCTTCAGGAATGGCGACTCCACCACCTACCTGGGCAGACCATTCCAATGAGAGATCACTCTCTCTGTGAAAAACCGCTTCCTAACATTCCTTGGGAAGGAGGGGAAGGTAACTAGGACTTTGTTTAGGGATGTTGTCAAGTCATGCAGAAAAAAAATTAGAGATGCAAAAGCTCAGTTTGAATTTCGATTGGCTACTAATTTACAGGATAACAAAAAAGGCTTTTACAGGTACATTAATGGCAAAAAAAAAGGACAAGAGCAATCTCCAATCTCTCCTGGATAAAGAGGGCAACATCATCACTGGGGATGAGGAAAAGGCAGAGATACTTAATGATTTTTTTGCCTCTGTCTTTAATAGTAAAGACAGCTGCTTACATAATGA
>WEKX01028396.1:447158-465728 GCA_013390025.1 Pitta sordida | reverse complement strand
CGAGCTGCGGTAAATCACGCACGCCGGAGCCGCCTGCAGGCACGGGACTGCTGCCTTCCCAGCACATAGCTTGCCTCACTTTTGTGAGGCAGGCTCCCCGTTCAGGGACCAGGGGTACGGTGCTGCCATTGCAACCCCTCCTTCCCACAGGGCGGGGTGAGTCCCGCCCCACAGGCACTGCGGCACCGCCTCTCGGCAGAGGAGTGTCAAACTGCGCATGTGTCAGGCAGCTGGGCTCGCAGATGGTAGAATCATATTTGCAAAAAAAATTGCTTCGCAAATGGGCGAGGTCGTGAAGGAGAAGTCGTGATACAGACAGGATTCACTGTACTTCACAATCTTGGAACTTCAACATTGTCACTATAGGTTGGCTAGAACTGACTGCACAGATAGTGATCACATGAAGAACAAAAGCACAGCCATGTGAAGTAGTGAATTCCTGATCAAACTCTACACAGTTATTATAATAACATAAATTACATGACCTGTAAGGGAGGGCGAGGAAGCTGGGCTTGTTCAGAACAGAGAAAACAAATCTTAACAGGGACTTAAAAACAGCTTTCAATGCCTATAAAGTGGCTTTTAAGAAGATGAAGCAAGACACTCTTTACTATGCACCTCTACAGTCTCTCAGCAGAAATTAAAGACTCCAACTGATAAAAAGAACACATGAAGAGAGCAGTTGGAACAGGTTGCCCAGAGAGGTCTTCCAGTCTTCATCAGTGGATGTTTTCAAGACCTAACTTGATAAAGTTCTGAGCTACCCTGTCTAATTTCACTGCTGACCCTATTTTGAACAGGAAAGTGGACTAGAGACCTCTTTAGGCCTTCTTGACTGCCACAAAAATTAAAAAAAAAAATTATCAAGTGAATTAAACAGAAAGCACAACATTCTTTTTTATTTATTACCACATTTTAGTTGGAAGAAAACCCATGAAGGGCTGAAAGATTACAACTGATGAATCCAACATCCATTAAGAGGTCCTCCAAATTCTATTCAACAGGAGTCTGCTTGATTTCTCGTTTGGAAAACCCAGTGGATCGAAAATTTAGCCCTATGTATTTGCTGCATTAAAGATACTTTTTTCTACCAATATATTCAGCTACCATTTTCTGATTTATAGACTCCTTAATCTTATATTGGATGAACAAAATCTATTTTCTGTTAAGGTTTCTAGTATGAAGTTTATTTCCATATGCTGAAACACTTTTTGCAGCAACTGTCTAAAAGTCTTCCAAAATCCCTTTTTGAAGCAAAAAAAAGAAACAAATATTATTGCAGAAGAGTGGTTTCATTGGTGCTACCTAAGTGTAATTCACTTTTCTGTGAGTGAATTTCAAGAATTTTGACAGCTAGCTCTATCACAACATAGGAGCAAAAATTCATGCTCAGCTTTTTATCCGACATTAAGATGTTCTGACGTTCTAATTTTAGAAGACAAGTTGTACTCCTTTAAATGTTAACTGCAGCTTTTATTCTTAAAAGGTTGCGTAGAGTATCCAGAATGCACTTGAAGTGCTAGCAATTCTGAGAAAGACAGATTTCAGATTTGCTCTGGTAGAGATGCTTACCTGGTCAAACTTGACAGTGTACAGATTAGGTAGGAGAAAACATAGCAACAGATGCACAAGGCAAAACCAACAGTTCACCAAATCCAGAATCCTATTTCCAACACTTTCATGGCAACAGAAGATGAACAAGTAGGGAGGAGTATAAGCAGAGAAAAGAACACAGTCCTAGAAAACTTCCTCAGCTTTCTGAAAAACTGCTGGTAAAAGACCTCCATAGCCTTAGGGTTTCTGTCTTTGATAGCTGTCAAGAAAACTCTGTTCTGTTCCACAGAACACAAATGTAGGTCCATACTTCTTCATGTGGAGAACCACCTCTTCTTCCATGCCTTGATCCTACCTTTCACTTTTTTCCTTTTGTGCATTTGATATGTGTGGTTCTTGTGGCGGAAAAGACGGGAAATATCTATTCTCTGCACCACTTGCAATTTGTCACTTCTCTACTCCCATCTATTTATAGGCTGTAAATACTCTATAATACATTCCATCTCTGTTTAAAAGTTCTCTTTCTCTTATGATCTGAGTCAGGAAATAAAGCTATAGGAAGAAATGACCGTGTGTAAGGGACAAAGAAGGGATAAAGTATGACTGCACAGACAAAACGTCAAGCCTCACACAGTGCAAGGACACAGGGACAGCTAAAGGCTATATTCGATAATAGTCAATGGAGATTTTAAAAATTGAGAGATAGGAAGCCTGTGACTTCCAGCAACACAACGAAGACTCCCTCTCTACGTGCAAATCTGAAGTTACTGAACAGGTACAGAACTGATGGAACATAATGAGGAAAATCCTCCATTAACAGAAGCATCAGAGCCAAGTGAATGTAGGGGAATCCACAGGGACATATCAGATGTACCCAACAGAGCTGTGGGAGGTAAGCTGCTGGCATTGTGAGGCTCTCTCCATCATCTTCATGGAAACCAAGAGAAGCTTGGAGAACCAAGGGAAATGTCACTGCCATGCTCAACACAAATCAAGGAGGATGATTCAGGAAAACTACAGGCTGTTTGGCGCCTCACCTGACATCTTGGGGAGGTATAGAAAAAAACCATCACGGGAAGCCATTACTAGGTACACAAAGGAAAGGAAGGTGACTGGGAGTAGTCAGCTTGGATTTAGTAAGAGCAAATCATGCTTGACAGATCTGCTACGTTTATGAAGGACTCGAAGAATTGGCATCAGAGATACATAGTCCAGCTGGTGGCTTGGCACTAGAGAGAGTCTCCAGGGATATGTACTGGACTGATGCCATGCACTGTATTTACTAAAGGCCTGTGGACAGATCACACTTGCTAAGCTCACAGACACATACTGAGGGGGAGTGGTAAATATTCTGCAGGGCATAGCTGCTATTCAGAGCCAAACTACTAGGCTGAAAAAATGGGCCAGGCAAAGCATGTGCAAATGCAGTTCTGCATGTGGGATAGAATAACTCTACACAATAAGACAGGCTGAGGGTTGACTGGCTAGAACATAATTCTTTATAACAGGGCTTTCATGGTGGAAAGCAATGTGAGCACTAGTCAGCAGTGTGAAATAAATTCAATAGCACTTTAGGCCAAAAGAAATGTGCTCAGCAAGGTAAGGTAAGCACTGCTCCTTTGTTCAGCACTTCAGAAATCCCCATAGTGCTCCTCCTTCTCCCATCTGGAGCACTATAGAGCTCCAGTCCTAGAAAGGTATGGACAAAACCAGAGGGAGTGCAGCAGAGGGTCACCAGAAAGGTCAAAGGGAGGAACAACATGGCATGTGCGGAACAGATGACAGAATTGGTTCTGCTTATCCTCAGCAACTGAAGACTAATTGAAGATTGTATCACTGCCTTCCATTACATAATGGGAGGGAAGAGAGAAGATGGAACCCCTCTCTGACTGGAAGCAATGGGAACAAGTTGGAACACAGAAGACTCCAGCCAAGCAGAAACTTTTTCACTGTTAAGATTGATTAAGTATTAGGCCACTCAAGAGGAAACTGTGGTTTATCCGTCCTTGGTGAAGCACAAAAGTCAACTGCCAAAGTCCCTAAGCCATCTGATATAACTGGACGTGCTTTGTGCAGAAGATTGGAATAATGACCATCAGAGGGTTGAACTGAAATTACTCTGCAATTCCATGATCATCCCTGGTGGTCTTTCATACACATTTTCCAATTCTGTGCTATCTTCTTTCACATAGGGAGCAGGAATAAAAGAGAATTAACACAAAACATTTAAAAGCTTAGTGTCTCATAGCAAAGTTTTCCCCAGTTTCTTAATTTGTTCCCAGCATTCTTTACTTGGTTTCTTCAACTGCTACTCTATCCGTGTCTCCTCAAAGCCACCTACTAGACATTTGTTTTTAGTGGTGAACCAGCTCTACCTTCCTATAAAGTTATGAACATTTTTGTACTCGTGTTCCCCTTTGTAGATAACCACAATGAGTTTCATCTGCCATGTTCACCCCTCAGTCATTGAGCATAGTGAAATTCTTGTCCAGTTCTCCACAAAATCATCAGCAAACTGTCACTTCACTACTTACCATTCATTTTAGGCAAATGATTAATTCTGTCACACAATGCAATCTCTGTAGACTTATTTTTCATTCTTCAACTGATTATATCCTCCATGAGGACTTTCTATCTTACATGAAGACAATTTCATTTCCAAAAGTTCTTGGTAAGAAATCACTTGTGCTTGGATATCCAAGAGAATTCAAATACATCAATCAAGTCTTCTTTATCATGTACTTCTTTGCTTACCCAAAGCAAAGATTTTCTAATGTATCATCTGGATTACACAAACATGACAACATGGCTGTTATATTTACTAACTGCACTTGAGAAAAAGGTTGTATTAGTCTGCCCATTTGAATAAAATTTCCTAGTACCATTCTTCCATTGTTGTTTAGCCATGCTGGTTTTCATCTGGACTTTTTGAAATCTTACTTCTTAGCTAAGCAGTTACGGTCTCTAAAGTTTTCATAGACACTTTCCAAAAGTTATTCTTTATTTTCTAAAATAACTCTACCTGTTTTCTCTACTATTGTTTCTTGCCCATGCGATCTCTCTGCTATTATCTTTGTTGCTGGTTAAGAACAGAACATACTTCACAGTGAACAATTTTCATTTCATAAATAGTCTCAGTTACAGCCATACAACTGTAAAAGCCAAACTGTTATAACCAATAAATAAAACAACTAGTCAAGAAAATTTGTCATCAAAACTGAAAATCTGCCAAAATATTGCTTGATAGGTCTGCAAACTGTAGTTACGTATTTAATATTCACTTCAGCATTTCTTGCTCTAGAACAAACTCCTCTGTCAGCACTGTGTTTTCACACTGGGTAAAATGAAAAAGCAACCCTAATGTCTCCAATGAGAGAACCCTTAAAGTGCAGTGAGGACAAGGATAACCAACTTATTTGTAATGTTCATTTTATAAAAGGGACCTTTAACACACTATAATTTTGACACAAGTGCACAACGTTCTTTTTCCCCATCTTCCCCACCTCCAGTGGTTTCTGGAAGTCTTTAACTGCACAACAGTGGCATCACCTCTGCAATCTCAGTGGAACAGCTAATACTAAAATAAGACCCTTAGAAGAAACTATGGATTCTACCTTATCTCTGTTTGACTAGCATAAATTTAAAGAGACACTGAAGATTCGGAATGCCATCTCCCATTAGTGAGACAGTCTCTTAAACAGTGAAACAAGACTTGATAAACTGGTTGTATTGTTACTACCTTCCCAGAGCACGAAAAACACTTGAATCTCTGAATCTTGTTTCAGCCATGAAATTTCTACCCAGTCAAGCATATTTAAACACTTTGGTTAACACCATCATCAATTAATAAAAAGCTATACAATAGCGGGGGGAGGAGGCAGGAGGGGTGGAAGAGAAAAAACCATCATTCTTAATTACAGATAGAAGACCAATGTCAACTTATCTGTAAATTATTAATCTGTTTTATTTTCAGAAGTGCAACAGTATGACAATGAATGCCCTGTATATAAAAAAAAAAGCTCTGACATTAATAGACTATAGAGGACATTCAGTTTAAGTAAAAAAACTTCTGCTAACTACATGAAAGAGAATAAAGTATCAGCTTCCCACACTCAGCACTTATAAGCATTAATCAGTTGCCATAGTCATCAAAGATAAAATCCACTATGAGTTAAATAAAAGCCTTCAATTTCTTATGAAACCTTTCCAGTATTGTATTTTACTGGGAAAAAAAAAATGTTAGAATTCTCTCTTACCATTTACTTCAACATTAAAGAAAGAAGAAACCCTTTCTTCCCCTCAAGATCAGTAAATGAATGCATTTCTCCTCTCACAAATCCTTCTGTTCCACCTGTAGCAATTACTAATCTTTCCTCTTTCTTCAGATACCTCACCCAAGTTTGCACCCAAATTTGCGCCCATATTTTCAAAGAGCATGAAAAAACCCCAAGAAAAACAAATTTAAAAAACTCCTAGATTTGAAGATGATCATTTTTTGATGTTACTTTTATTCTTCATTGCCTCAAATGCCACCCTTGAAAACTGTAAGACTAAATAACGGAATTGGTGGGTAAGACTGACTTTGTGATTTAGAAACATCCCACTAGTGTGCCATTTTAAGAAAAGAACAAAATTCCACACTTGAATAGGAACTACCGATTTTGAAAATTCTTACCTGGAAGACTTGACTTGTTTGGTAATATCCCTTCAGCATGTTCCTCCTTCTCATCACAGGGATCTTCTTCATCAGACAGTACTAAGAAAGCCTCTTTTGGCAGACTTTCATTGCTTTCCTGCTTGGATGGTGAACCCAAACAGTTGTCTATTTTCTCTTCTAAATCCGGGACTGTGTCATCCCCTGGAAGCAGAGAACTTTTAGAGAAACAGCTCAGATCATCTTCAGCAGGGGCTAGTTTTTCCAAAATTGGAATAATTTCATCTGTTTCCATAGGGTCAGCATCATCTAAGATACTTTCACTTGGCTCATCTAACATCTTTGGAACAGTGGTTTCTGAAAGACCTGCATTGCCTTCTCGTTTTTCCGGGTCAGCTTCCACACTACTAGAGATGGCTCCTTCTCCAACAGCCTCTTCAACAGTTATTACTTCAGTCCTCTTTTCCTCACCAGATGAATGGGAATTAATAGTTATATCATTTGTTTCTCCCTTTTCTTTAGAAGAGTCACTAAGATCACATACTGGTTTACTTTCACTTTCCAATAGGATGTCATTCTTTCTTTGGTCCAAATGATCTTTTGTATTCTTCTCTTCACGGAAGTTGTTTTTATTGCTACCAAGAACTCCATTTTCTGCCTCACAAGTTACTGCAGTATCAGTAGCTTTATCTTGCTCAGGAGTAACATTTTCTGAAGATGACGTTAGAGGTTTGGGTTCTATGTCATTGACTGTGTTTGCTGCCCTACTTTGAGGGCTTTTGGCCTCACTAATTTCGTCAGAATCTTTTCTTCCTTCTTCAGAGTCAACACACAAGTCAACTATGCCATTAACTTCTTTCTTGTCCTCCATACAGTCTGTATTGCTTAAAGGGGAATTTAAATCAGAATCTCCATTCTCATGTCTTCCATTTAACAGCTTCACTTCAGTTGTCTTCAACAGCTCCTCCTTAACCTTATAAACAGCTTCAAGTTGCTGCCGATCACTTACTCTCATTGTTTTTCGTGCTTTAAAGACTTTTTTCTGAGGTTCATCTGTGCTATCCATCTTGACCCTTAAAAACAAAGGTTCAGAAAGAATTGTCAAGCTAAAAATTTATCATCATTATCTTAGTGCTGCTACTGGAACTTTCAGCACATTTTAAAGTAAACCGGTTTTAACTGTATTGACAAAAAGAAACACCTGTCAACACACAAAGACTGCACAAAGAGTGAATACAAGTTTCTATGTATATTGCACAAACACATACATGCAAAGATTACGGTGATTACACTGTAGCACTAGGCAGTAATATTATGACTACACATTTTAGACCTGTTGTCTCATAGTACTCTACTAAAAACAGATGTAGTAGTAAGGCAAGAGCTAGCAGCCTCTCATAAAAAGTAAAAATAAACGTAAACTGATGGGCCAAGTATATTTCTATTTTTTTTAAAAATAAGTAATTTCATGAGTTTCAAATAGAATTACCTGTGGTAAATGATAGGATTTTTATATCAAGTCACTTTCAAAAAAACCTCATTATATAGAAAGAATTTCTGAATGTGTCATTAGGATTCTTTCTCCTCTATGGATAAAACAGACCTTCATCCTCCATATCTGCATAATGGTTAACTGAACTTGGGGTTTTAGAGCACTTTCATTCAATTTCCACTAATATTTTACTAAGACTACCTGTGGCCATAAAAATTACAGGTGTTGTAACACCTTATAGAAAAATTTCCTCTTTCAAGGAAAACTGGTGGCTTTGCCCGCAACATAATTATATTCATTCCATAAGCCCACACAAATATTTAAAAAAATAAGAACATTTATAAAAAAATTAAGGAAAATAATGTTAGAAAATGTACTTTATCACATCAATAAATGCAACTAAGTTCAGCATTACCTAGAAAGTTATGATGATTTTGTTGAAATACAACAAAATCTTATTTGTATCCATTAAAACAAATCCATAGAAATTTTTAAAATATATTTTTTCCCCCATGAGGTCTTGCTTTAGGGCCTAGTTTTAAAGGATTAGATATGATAATGTTCAGAAGCAGAGCAGATAAGGAAGTTGTTATATCCTAAATGTAACTCAACAACTAGGATCTTGAATCAGCCAACGCTAACCAATTTATCTCTACTGAAGCTACAAACCATCATAAAGAACTCCTGGTTAGGATATAGCTTTTCTTAAGTTTCTCAAAAACATGTGAAAATTAACTTGGGTAACACTAGTTAAAAGACATTACAGCAAGTAGAAAATCAGGCAGTTATGTCTATACAATTTTTTCCCCACAGGCAGCAGACATGCAATGTTTCTAATACTGACACAGCAGAATTATTAGACAAAGGATGCATTTTAAATACTTAGTATGATTCTTCTTGCATCATCCTCCAATTCATTTTCATTCATGGAGCTAAGAAATTAATTAAAAACCTACATTTTGTCTTTCCATGTGAGACATAAATAATTTTTTAAATGTTACTGATAAAAGAAAGCAGGACTCTTGCCAGCACTAGCTCAAACCAATGATGGTTTTGTGTAACAAGTTCAAAAGCATTTGGACAACCTCTCAGGCACATGATATTATTCTTGGGGTTGTCCTTGTGGGTCTGTTCCAACTCAGGATACTCTACAGTTCTATGAAGCAAGTCACAAAATTCAGAAAACAAGATTCCACAGCCTCTAACTAACAATTTGCCTCCATCTCATTTTGTAATCAACCTTGCCCACAAGTTCTATTTAGGCAGTCCCAAGACTGTCCTTTACCCTTCTCCTCAACAGGTCAAAGGTGTCAAGCTCCTATCATTTTGGTCTGCTAGATCTTTGTTAGTTCACTTGGAACAGTGTGCTTATGAAGAACTATTTAACGTTTATCCTCAACTACAATATTCTACCCTGTAAGATGAGAATATATACTCTAAAGTATAATATGAATTCAACTATAAAGACAAACTCCAAATCCCACAATCATGACGCATCACACTTCACAAATATAAGGCTCCTTCTACACTTAAGTTAACATCACCTGACAAAAATAGGGACAAAACAGAAAGCAAATTTTTGTACTTCCAATTAATGCAACATTAAGCTTCCCTCCCATATTATTTCAGTTCTTTTCTGCCAGACAATCTGGAATTCCTGAATTTCAGTTACGGATAGTACTTAAACAACACTGACTCACACATTCAAGACAGATCACAGAATCCACTGAGCTGGAAGGGACCCACAAGGATTATCGAGTGGCCCAGCACAGGACCATCCCCAAGTCACACCATGTGTCAAAAGCATTGTCCAGGTGCTTCTGGAACTCTGCCAGGCTTTGTGCTGTTCCACTACCCAACAATCCACTGGGTGAAGAGCCTTTTTCTGACCTCTATCCTAAACCTCTTGACAAAAAGTTGTATCAATTCAGTAATACTATTAAGACGCATAGTTTTGCTACTCTGAACTAGATTTTCTGAACTAGTCTATTACTGCATTGCCTCTAGTGGGAGCAACATATAACACCTATAGAAACAATGATTTGAAACATCAGTTTACTTGTTTTTAGAAAATGGAATCACACAACCATTTTCAGTCAGAAGAGATATGAACTCTAGGTGAGCTGTTAATGCCTTTCCAGACACATCTACATGCTAAATACAGTTTCTTCATGTTCCTCCAGAAAAGAACACATTTAACAGAGGAATTCTAGACCTAAAGTTACAGGAAGCACGTAAAAACCTCTTGTATTTCAGAAGCGTGCCTGTAGTTTTTGCAAGCACATCCCTTCCCTCTTCTGAAGAACTCAGTGTAAGACATGATTTTCACATCATTAAAAAAGCATATATCAGATCGTCATGTCATAGAATACTGATAGGCACATTCGTGTTCCATGCATAAAATTCCCTGCAACCAATATGCATGCTGTTAAAGATTTTTATCTTCCAGAGCAAATTTAGGAATTAAAAAAAAAAAATCCTGACTTAGTTAATCTTGAATAATTCCAAGGCTCCTAATAGGTGACCCATGAGTGAGAGTCTTCCCTTAGTACAGTACAAGAATACAGGGCCTTTGCATCAAAATTACAACAGGCAAGTAGTTTGTCTCCCACACTACAATGCTTCCTTTTACAGGCATTGCAAGAATTCACAAAATACATCACAGAATTCACAACCTTACTTTTCCTACGACCAAAAGATATACTAACAGATCAAAATAACATTTACAAACAACTTAAAATCAAATTCCTAAGGGCAACACTTCAGTAATCATAAAATATAACTTAAAAGAAAGTACTACTTTCTGCTCTAGTTTCCTTAGTAATTTAAACATAATAAGAATAAATACAGAGAAAATGAAGTTCACTTAATCTTAAATTTACCAAAAATATCAGTCTTAAAAAATCAAACATGAGAATACCTTTATATTGATGCATCCTTAATTTTTTCTTAAAAAATACTGACCCAACTTGAATTCCTATTGTGTTTCTTTTTTATCTTAGGATATTATCAAGAATCTAGTTTTTTTTTTTTAAAAAAAAGCTTTTATACAGTTCTAGAAAGAACATGCCAGAAAAACAGCTTCTCCAAATTCCATTGTTAGATGGTTATTTGCGTAACTCATGCGTATTTCCAGCTCCATCCCACAATCTTTTGCTACCCAAAGAGTATTAAATAAAAGCTACCAAAGAATATTCAATAAAAGCTACCGTAAGTGGCAAAATTATAGGCACAGATGAGATGAAGCAGCGTTTAGCGCTCATCTTTTAATAGCAAAATATGATGTAGCACAGCAGATCAGCCTTAAAGCGTTTCCAGCCATACCCACAAGGGAGCACAGTGCAGCCAAGGAACAGATCTCATGTGAGAGCTGAGAGAAAAAAACAAACACATAACCAGTCCAGATAGGTTGGGTCACACCTATGCAAGCCAATCAGGCACCATCTGATAAATACTGCCTCTTCCAACCTTTCCAAGGGGCAAGGAGGCAGCCCTTCAGAGAGCAATGCCAGGCTAAAGTTAGAGACATTCAGCCTTGCACAAATAAAACATTAAAAATTAGCAGAGTTCTAAATGAATGTATTTTGGTAGGCTTCCTTCATACTTAACAATTAACACAAAGTTTAGCTATGTTTGCTAAGCCCTTCTTTCTTCTGATGCTTGGGTATTTTTTATTCCTCATATGACCAAGTCACAAGGAAAAAACAAGTGGCCCAGGCACCAAGCCAACAGAGGGGTACCTTTTATTTCAAAGAAGGCATTTGTACAGAATAGCACAAAATGTCTCCTGCATGTAGAGCCACATGCTGAAAGGGTTAAATGCTATAAATAAGGTGGTAGGTTTGGGGCTGATTTTTCTATTTTTCAAACACAATACTCAATTCTGGAAGACCAACACACACACACACTGTATTTGTTTAGATATGAAAATTCCCTGTTTCCTTTGAAGCTTGAAAGTCATATACACTTCAGCCAGTGAGACACAAACACACCATTAGGCACTTCCCTCCAATACTGGGAAATTTCTTTCTCGTGATGAAATGTATGCCACATGGTACAAAATGCTACATGGCCGCCAGGACATCTAGGCATATACCAATTAAAAAGCTTTCTCTCTATTGCCTTATTTTTTGTTATTATTACTCTGTAGAGAGATCCTGGCTCTAAAGCAACAAAGGAAGGTTTTAGATGCTCTGGATTAGCCTCTGATCCTGTGCTCAGGTAAGCAGCCCATGAGATGCTGGAAACGTTAAGCCAATCAGCAAGGAGCTGCCTGAATCCTGCCTAGTAACAGGCAGCAGACAAAGGGAAGGTCATGGAAACATTGAGGGGGGGTGCGAGGGGGGGGCGTGGGAGAAGCTGCGATCCAAACAATAGTGCACAATGGGGTTTGCATATTATGGGTCTAGAACAGCACGGGCACAGGGCTCCTGAGGGACCAGCCAAAAGCGCCTGAACCATCAAACGTTTGCCAAAGCATCAGAACTACATGAATGAAGTTCACAGACCATGAACATCAAGTGCTCAAATGTGCAAGTCTACTTAAAATGTAGCACAGTAAAATCAAGGAAAGTGAGGCAGCAAATGGTCATGAGCATCTTGTTCTAGATGGAGAGTCCCGAAGAATGAGAGCGGTGAATAGAACCTACCTTTTAAATTATGGTTCGTAAATAGCAGTTTTCAGTTGAAATCCTCCATAGTAACGTTGATATAAGTTGTCATAAATTTAAAAAATATTTTCAAAGAAGAAAAAAAATACTGTTTGTGGCCTAGTCTTACAGAACACATGCTGAAATACTGCGCCAATAATTTGTTTTTCTACTACTAATGCAAGTCTACTGATCTGACTGAATGGACAAGCCACCAGCCTAGTGAGCTCCGCATACAACTATGCCTTTGTTTTCAAACATAATAAAGAGAGGCCATGGGTTATCAAATGCGCAAATAATATTGCTTCTGGCATACCACAGGTGATTTGAGCTTTCTTCCCTTTTAGGCTAAGGTTATATTAATGTTGCCTGAAAGAAGTACATACAGTTTCCTAAGAAAAAAATTACGTCACCATCCTGTGCTATTTCCCCTAGTTGCACACCCAGCAGAACAAGGTGACCTAGAATTAAACCCCGCTTCAGCCCATTTGCCGCCCATCGATGTATCCCCAGCAGTGCGGTTCGCCGTGCGGCAGGCGCGGCACGTTCCCCTGCGGCAGACCCCTGCCGTATCCCGGCCGCGCGCCAGGGGGCGCCGCAGCGCCCGCCGGCCGCGCCACTGCAAGAAGCGGGCGGCAGCCCCGCCTCCCATTGGCTGGACGGAGGCGGCGGTGCGGCCAATCGGACGGGACACCATTAAAGTCTACCCAGCAACAAGCCCCCACGCGGCGGACGTCGCGCACGGGCACGGGCACGGGCGCGCGCGTTAAACGAACGGGCTTTTCCAAAGTGCCCGGAGGAACGTTAAGGGCACAAGAGCGCTGAACCACGAGTGCGAGGCACAGGGGTGCGCAGCCACAACAAAAAGGAGTTTAATGTACAGGGGCATTTTTAGGCGATTTTAAGATCATTGAATTCCTGTTATGTTGACTGTTAAGTCAAAAAACCTGGTTCAAGTATGGAAGTTGGAAAACTTTCCTTTCTTCAGAGCCTGTGCAGCACCCATTATTTTTAACAGAAAATCAGTGTTTTGTTACGAGTGCAGTATGACTTCTGCCTTGAAAGCAGGGGCTGCTCTCCCCCACCCTTGTAACCTGCCTTCTGAAGTCCAGCAAAACACTTAAGTCCACCTGTGTATCTATGCCCAAGAAAAACACCCAAATGCGTGGTTAAAGGCATCATAAACCATAGTAAACTCATGACACAGTTTCAAAATGTGGGCCTTGTGCACTGTACGCAAAGGACAACTGCCTTTGACATTGGCTTGTGAGCCGATTTCTCATACCAAACTATTAATTGTAAAGGTTTTTTTCCCATAAGGCTGAAATGCCTTGTGGGAGAAACGGATTCCTCTTGGGGGAAAAAAATGACTGCAACAGCCATTTATACAACTATTTCATCTGCTGATGCTTTTGCAGAATTGTCCTTACATGCTCATTAAGTTCTGCCTAGGTAAATACTGTATGTAAAATATACTTTGGAACATGGAAGAATGGAAAACAAGTGGAGAGTCTTTCCTAGACAATTTTTTCAACCAACTCAAATGCCTGAGAAACACCCATATTTTAGCACATGGAGCTTAAGCTGCTTCTTCAAGGAGAGTTTAGTCTTTTTCAGTAAACTAAATTTCAACAGTCACTTAGGTTATTAAACTAGTAAAACTGCTTGAGTGGAACTTAGCCAGAGCAACAAGGCTGTAAGAATGCATTTTCTTATTTTCCACAAGTGTTAAGAGATTTCAACTTTTACCAACAAGTCAAAACATCAGCTTTCAATTCAGCTGTGAGATCTGCAAACACTAAACAAGTCCTGCTGTTTGAAATAGCGGTTAAGAGCAAAATTCAGCTTTCTTACAGACTGTTTTCAGCACAAGCTTAAACATTAAGTTTCTTTCCATTTTAAAATGAATTTACTGAATATCTAAAGTTGAACTAATGCATTTTAAGATACATTTGTGGAATCTTTTCATACAGTTTCAGTGTTACACTTCAGTCCCATCTTTGGCACGGGAATAACAATACCGTTATCCTTAAATATCAGTAGAAGTAGACTCTAGCTGCCAGAGCACATCTACAATTAAAAGCTTGCCCAACTTGTGATATTCCAAATATAAAACTCAGACAACCTGAATGAATTGTTCATGCACATGCAGATCAAAAAATATGAGAAACTCTGAGGAAAGAAACCTTAAAAAACCCCAGGCAAGATGTTCTGTTCATGCTTACGCTTTTCTAGGCATTATAAAAACCAGTAATTTTCTCCTTTTATAAACGAAATAATTTATAATCTATAAATTTAAAATGCATAATTTCAAGTGAAAATTCAGCAGCCTGCAGCTTTGAGAAGGTATCACTAATGTATGCAGATCTGCCTTATTTAAAGCAGACTTTACCAGTCTTATGTTAGAGAAAATGCTGGATAATACTGTTGTAATGAAAACAATTACTGTATTTACCCATAACAGTCTGTATTTTCTAGACTAATTCTGGTATCACACACACAAGTGTGGAGTGACCTCAGTTTTCCAACACTGGCAGGTGGGTGACACTGGAATTCAGAGGTGAGCTCCTTGATGTTGACTGAAGTCCCCTGAGGTCACTTCTCAAATGCCAGGAGAAACAGAAGTGAATACTTGCAGCAAAAAGGGGATACTGTTTTTTTTCAAAGATTACATTTTCTCAGTAACAAAAAACAAGTTGAAAATGGAACTAAAACAGTAGTTGGTCAGCACCTGCTGCCCTGCCCTCACCAGACCTGCCCAGCACAGGGAGAGCATCCAGGGCTGGAGTTTCTTCTACAAACTCATGCAACTGAAGCCTGATGGGGACTCACATCTGGGGGACAGCGAGGCTATTTGCCCACTTCACACAGGCAACAAGGTCTGCTTGAGTGGGGGTGCCTAAGAGAGGCCAGGGCAGTACCGCGGCAACCATTTTGAGTGCAGGAGATTTGCATACCTGGTCGGGATTGGCTGCGGGAGCTGCTTGGAAAAGACAAATCTGCCCGGCAACCGGCTAAAAATAGCGGGACCTCGGCCGGGAGCGGCCCTCCCGTCGCGGCCGTGCGTCAGGGCTAGGCACACAACTTCCTCACGGCTTGGTGTACGAGTGTGTTTTAGTAGGGTTTTCTAGCAGCAGAAATAGTTTCTGAAGTACGTAATTCTCTTTTCAAATCAAAACAAAACCTAACCTGCACACTGTCTCCTTTCTCACTTTCTACGCAAGCAGGATCAGAAACCATCTTTCTTTTCTTACCCTATTTCATACCGCATGTCTGCTTGGTGAGATGGCAGTGGAGTAACACACAAGGCCCGACACCTAATCCTCACTACACGTGGACTGTAACAGAGCCTTCTTAGCTCCTCGGTTACCCCTTGGTAAGCCACACCTCCTCAGAGACACACCATACAATTCCATATAATTCCGCCACTGAAATTGAAGACAGTGTGGGATTTAGAGGCAAGCAGGATGGACCAAGTAAAGAAATCCCATAAATACATAAGGCATCTTAAAATAATGAAAATTTGATACAAAATTAAGTAAGTAAAGCACTAAATTTCAAAGTTATTATGCAAATACATGGTCTATGATGAATACCTCTAGCAAGGATCTCCATGCACAGCATTTTACCACTTCAACCTATGAAACAGGTATCATCTACAGAAGTTTGATTTTCAGGAGTACTGAGCTGATAACATAAACTCTTCTGACTGCAGCAGAAGCAAGTAAAGAGGTTTCTACACTTCGCTATTCACCACATCCACCTCCAGATTTCTGTTTCGTGGAACTGTTTAAAGACAGGTGAAAGTCACCACAGTAAGATAAACGGAGCACTCACTGCATGTAGGGCATGTACAGCTGCCTAATCCAGGTCTTCAGCAGCCGGAAAAGTGCTGATACATTAAGTATGCATAAGCACCCCTGGTATAAAAAAATGTATTTTCTACAAGGCTGTTACAATTAAGTTGGTAGAGAAAAAGAAAAGTGGCCAAAGCAGATGGTCAAAGTGGCCACTGGTGACAGTTAATATCTTTTGAATGACTCAAGAAAATAGAATCACAAAAATTTATCAGAAATCCCAACAAGAAGGTTAAAGTGAAGAAAAACTTTGTATATAAGAAAGCTTCAAAATAAAATTAGAAGAAAACCTCAAACAACCCCATCACCAAACAAACCCAGAAAAGAGTCTCTTCTAAAATCTACAATTTACCCAAACTTTATTACCTGTACCAAGTGTTAGAACTATTTGTCAGAAGCATTTTTTATGGAAAGGTAGCTTATTCCATAGATGGTGGTTAGCTAACTAATAAATTTTACTAGCAATTGTGCCCGTTACCACAAGACATATAATGTTTTCCAAAAGAAACTAATGTGGTGGAATGATGGCATGTGAAAAAATCCTGCCAACCTAGTATTAACCTAATATTCTATTATTTACTAGACACAAAAGAAGAGAATCAAAAAGCACGTACTCAGTACTTGTAACCCACTGTATTAATACGCCAAGGACCTTAGAAATGCAAGTAATTCATGTTTTTACAATGATAAACACTCTTCAATCAAATTCTATGGCAGTCAATCTCAACAATAGAGTTAAGATTTGTTTACCCTAGTAAAAGTGTACAGTGGCAGATTAAATTATCTTCCATTAATAGACAATTATTTTTCAGTGTTTGCTGCTAGGCAAAGATTTGTCACATGTCAAACTTGTAAAGAGTTGTAAGAAAAATTACCCATAGTATCACCCAAAGTGCACTTTAAACGTTTCATAATCAAACATGTAAGCAGTCATAGGCATGGATGATTCTTCAACTTAACCATGGTTCAGACAAGCTCTGCAGACACAGATTGCCAGACTTAACTCTTCGCTAAGCTGCCCAAGGAACAGGAAGCAGAAAGTAGACAAACCCAAGATGATTTCTTCATACAGTTCCAATCATGGAAATAAATGGATAGGACTAGTTTTGAAAGGGGTTTTGATGACCAAAAGTAACCTGAAAGGGCATTGATTTTTGCCGTATTCTTCTTTTCTAGAACATGTGACATATTCCCCATCTGACAATACTTGCTGCACAGCCAGTAGACTTCTGATCTCATTGTATTCTATTTACCTGAATTGTTTCGAGATCAAGTGTAACATCCTAGATTTGTTACCCTGTAAGAAATACTCCTTTCTCACTACTATCTTCTTGCTGCACTTTTGCATTCCATACAAGTAGAAATAAATTTTGAAATCATGTCACAGTAGTTTTAAATTGTATTGATCTGCATCAGCAATTCCTTAAACAAGCAGCAAAGCATGATATGCCCTGTTAATTTCAGGTGTTGACATACACATCATACTTACATACTCATCAAATCAAACTCTGAGAAACAAAGATATTTGAACAAAAGCAAAGGACCAGAGTAATGGTACTTAATGGAACCAATTACTCAGTTGACGGGAAAATCTTTTAGTACTTGTCTCTTTAAAAGAATAAAAATTTTACTCTTCCTATCAATGTTTTCAAATGAACAATAACAAGGACACTCAGCAAAGATGCATTTGGCAACAGTCCTGTGCCATTTCTTGATACCTAAACAACATGTACCTGCATATAATAGAAGTCTGAGCTAAACAAAATATTCTCAGAATTCTTTTACTATGGAGGGGGTGGGAGTAAAGTTTGGCTGTAATCAATTGATGAGTAAAAAAGCATGAAAACAAACTTCCGTGTCAATATAAAACAGACTTCTTTTTTCCTTTTACAGTGAGACAATGATTCATTGGAACAAACTCACCAGGGATGTCGCAAAATCACCATCACTGGAAGTTTTCAGAATGCAATTTGACGGGTGGTAGATAATTTCACCTAGGCTCTTCTTCCCAAGGTTGGACCACATGGTCTTTTGAGATCCTTTCCAATCTGGAAAAAATTAGCTGTACCGCTGATTTAACTACCAGCATATCAGCTTTACCTGTCAGTTATTAAAAAACAGTCCAAAATAGGACTTTTAAAAGGTGGTCAAATGACTAGTCAACCCAGTCTTCTGGAGGACTGTTACATCTTCACGAAGAGAGCAGTAATTGCAGAGCTGAGAAGGTACCTTTCAAGATAAACAATCTTCTACCAATAAGCTCAGCCATTAAAAAACAAAAAACCAAACAAACCCTCCTCTTTGAATGTATTATATGCATAGACACACACATAGAGCATATTTTATATACTTCACAGAATCACA
>WEKX01028396.1:420151-437758 GCA_013390025.1 Pitta sordida | reverse complement strand
GGGGGAGGGGAGGGGTATGTCACCTAATTGGAAAAATAACTTCAGAGGCCTTTAAAACATTAATGCAAAAACAATTCGCTTCTCTTACCTGGCGAGATGGCACGAGAAGATGGCACATGCAAAACAAGCTTCCTCCTCTGAATAAGCCACTGAGATGCAGCTCATTTGCATAAGTATTATGAGCTACAAGTAGACTCCCAGGTCGGCCATCTTGGTACTGGGATCTTGTTTTGTTTACACAGCAGCGTGACTACTGTTTTTCAGCCAGCCTGAGCTATGCTGGTGTACCTCTCAGCCTACATCTGCTTGTTAAAGCCTGCTGGAATTCTTACTTCTCCATACAAGTGGCTGAATGTGTCAGGAGTACCCCTGCAGCTCACTGAGCGTGGCACAGCCTCCAAGGAAACTGTTGTAACTGCAAGTGCATCCAGTCCTAAGCTTTGTACTGCCTTCAGTGCTGCCAACTATTAGTGCTGCAGCAACTATGTGCAGTGAAGTACCTCCCACATACCACAGTACTACCAACAAGCATAGATTTATTATAGCAAGACAGCACACTGAAAAAAATCCAGAACACTGAAATTTCCTCACATTCTAGCAATCTAATTACACCTAATTGTACATCTTTCCACATTCATCAATGCTGCTCTTTCAGTCCAGAAACCAGAGTGCTCCTGCAATCCGTGCAAAAGAGAAATCCATGACACATCTTAGCTGCTGCTGACAGGGACCCGGACTGCAGTTACAGTTTGCTGGCACCAGTAAAAATTTACATAAAGGGGCCTCATTTCAAGAATAAATTGCAACAGGATATTGCTGAGCAAAGCCTTCCCCTTCCCTTCTCCCCACCCCCCCACCTGTGAGACTACTATGGGTTCTAGAATATATCTTTTAGTTATTTGCTCACTAATAGTCCGGATACATATCAAAAGTCAATTATTTGACTATATATATGCTCTTATTGTTCATATAAATGAAAACTGACAACAGTCTCTGCAAAAGAAATTCCAACTTGAAGCCTGTCCCTAGTAGGATGCTACACACTGCACCGTTTCAAGTGATTCTACAGTAAATGAAATAACACCAGAAATACGGGTGTGCATAATGCTTGGAAGCCAGCTCTTCTTAAGGTGGTATTTCTAGTATTTTACAGACTACCACCAACAAATAAATATCAGTTCCAAGTGAGATACAGCCATTTTTAGCCTAATGCTGACAGGTAGCATGTTTGGCCATTTAATTTGCTGTTTTGCCTTCACATTTAATTTCTCTTCATCAGGCAGATGAAATAAAAAAGTCTCTTATCCATAGGTTTGTCTTTTTAAGTACCTTTAAGGTACTGTGACAAGTAGAGGCAGAAGCTTGGATTTCAGCCTCACACTTTTAATAGTTAATGTGTTCTTACCTTCTTCCTTCCAGTTGAAGTCCAATTACATTCATAAATTAATTACATTTTACAAGTGCTTATTCTAAAAGCCACTGTACTGTTTTGGGGGGAAGAAGTCAGGCTTTAAGTGTACATATGTAAAGGATGAATCATTTGCCAATACCTTTTTCCCCTCATGTGCTGCCTTGTAAGAACCCTTAGAGCATGAAAGAGCGCAATGCAAGTAAACATACTACAATATGTTTTTATTATATTTATTCTTTATATATTATTAATGGTATTATTTGTATTACTTATTATATTAGCTATTATATTAGCTATATATCAGCTGTAATTATTATACTACCCATACACACGAAATTTGTGAAACCCTAACTAAAATCAAGTTTGGCTAGCTAGACACCTCGCAATGTGCAGCTGTAGTTGCACCATTTAGTGGAAAAGCAAAGTGATGGAGAAAGTGATGCTTGTTAATTCCAGCAGGGCAAAGGCAGAGCACCCCAGGAACAGAAGAGACTGCTTTAGAACCCGTGGCTCTTCTAGTTCCCCTCATAGCTCCTCCCACAGCAACAAGGCTATTATGTATAGTCAAATGATATGTGCCATTTTCTGCTGCACACATAATCTGTTTTATGGCTGGTTCTAGATTATTAGAGCATAATACAACTGGCTTATCTGTAATGTCAAAAAGTTACTAATTTTGTATCTCAAAGTATTTAGTAATGCAAATGGTTGTTACAATTCATCCTCACCTTTTGTATCAAAAAAACTAAAGCAATGTGTAATAGAAAAATAATTATTTTTCCAGAATGATTGTCACATTAGAATGACAATCATTAACATCATCTTTTATGTCATGTGTATCTTTTGACTTGCCTTACTTTCAATCTGATTTGGGTATGTTAGCACATTAAAGTGCGGTGCAGAATATGTCTTTCAGCGATGCTGTTGTCACTTGCAGAATGAATCATCAGATTAACAGACTCTGAGTTTAAAAATAAAGAGCAGTGATGCTGCTTTAAAAAAAAGAAAATGAAAAAACCCTTTGGATTTCCTAAATACAGCCGTGTTCCCAGCGTCCTCCCGGCTGTACAGCCTTGTGCACAAATACCAGAATAATAGTATGATTCTTAACACGGTGAAACAGATACTGCAAAATAAGAGCCCTGGAGCATTTTCTCTCCCGGGCTCCAGTCCGCTACGGAGACTCCACGCCAGAGCTTGCTGGCAGCGCTGCAGGCGAGCTCTCCATCCGCAGTGTGTGGGAAGCACCACCCCGCTTCCAGAACGTTCCGGCAGAGTCACCCCCACCCCCTCCCTGCGCCTTACTCACTCTCGCACCACTGGCTGCGACAAAGCTGACTTCCCAGCACAAAGCGTTTCCACAGAGAGGAGGAGCAGCTTGTTTAGGAGTTAGGAACGCACCAACTCGGTTACACAAGGCAGACGGCTGAGCCCAGAGCAGCCACAGACTCTGCCAGCCCCGCACAGGCTGGCAACCAACCCCGGGTACATGCAGGCACCCTCCACAGCCTCCAAAGCAGGGAATCTGAGTGGGGATTCTTTATTTCCAGGTGTTGGGGTTTGGTTTTGTTCGTTTGGGTTTTTCCTTGTGTTTTTGTTTGTTTAGGGGGGTTGCCCCCTTTTTTGTTTTTCTTTGGTTTGGGGGGGTTGTTTATTTTGGTTTTTAGTTTTTTTGGTAGCAGGATGAGGAGTGTAGTTCGGTCACTTGGTTTGGTTTTAATAGGAGGCTCTAACGTGAGAGATTAAACTATAGTGTACTCAGTCATATTTTCCAGTGACTCCCACTGCAGAAAAAGCCAAAATGTATGTCTAAGCCAAAATGTCTGTCTGCCCTTCCCATGTTTCACACACAGTGGAAACATCCAAGAGCTACTATGATTTTGCATTCTCAAAGCTAAATAATGGGGCTCCTACTCCAATATGCACACTATTTCTTACTCTCACATCAGAAATGACCTTAAAAAGCAGATTAAGTCAAAAGTGATAAGGTCAGCTGTGTTCAAAATAAGTACTATTAACTG
Organism: Pitta sordida; assembly: GCA_013390025.1. Lineage (NCBI taxonomy): Eukaryota > Metazoa > Chordata > Aves > Passeriformes > Pittidae > Pitta > Pitta sordida. The sequence goes on along the minus strand of WEKX01028396.1, from coordinate 434,326 downwards.
TATACGTTCAATAGTTACTTTATCAAAGATAACATCTTCAAATTTTACATGTCCATTGATTCATCTCAGAAAAGTACAGAAAAAAGCAACAGAAAGCGATTTCCCTAATTCAGACAACTACAGATAGTAAAGTGTTTTATTGACAAAGTTTGTCTAAAAGAGGAAAAAATCCCCCACAAACTCAACCATGATGAAATCTGTCAGTAGTACCTTGACCTAAAAAAAGTCAAAACATCAAAATCAAACAACAAAAACACCTACCACAAAGCAAACGAAAATGAAAGGCACTGGGCCTTCTGCAAGCAAAACACAGAGTCCAAAACATCCCTTCCCCCTAACGTCTCCAAAGCATGAAACAGAACAAATTACTAAATTATTCATGTAAGAGAACTTTGGGGACTACTAAAGTTTTAGCTTTCTCACATTGCTGTTTAAAAGGCACAGAAAATTATGAGCGTTTCCAAAGCAGAGAACTGTCTATCAGCTTAGTATCTTAGCCAGAGTGGTTTCTTTCAAGGTATTTTACAGCAGAAGTCTGTATCGGCAGAATAGACAGGGAAGACAGGAAAGGGGGGAGGAGAGGACCCACAATAGTTGTATCCGCTTTTCTATTTCAGCAAAGGTGTGAGAAAGCATCTAAAATGGCTACCTTCTAGGCAGGAAGGGCCTAAGGTTGCACTTTCTTCTAGAAAGAGCAAATACTCAGTTTGACTCCGTATCAACATTAAATATCTCACATTTTGCTCACTTAAATTTACATGAAGTGTTTTGTTATTTACTAAAGAAATACTAAAAAGCGGACAGATCTCAATCTGAAAATCAGGAAGGAGGAAAGAAAAAAAATTTGCCTTCAAAGACAGTACAAGCTTGAAAAAACGTTACTAAAGTTTACAGCTAAAAACAATTGTTTAATAATAGTCGTAACTATTTAAGATTCCAAACAGTTCTAAATGCTTTGAAACCATTTATTTCCAACACTTAAATAACCAAAGTTGGCTATTTGAAAGTAATTTGCATACATTAAACAGTATTGCGTTCAGTCCGTTCCAGTTCATTTAAAATTCTGCCTGAAATTGTTTGCTCCCAAAATTTCTACCAAAATAGAAGATGCAGCTGTGCAAATTGAGACAATTCTGAGTTCTAAGAGGAACATAAAGATAATCAAGCCGTGTAAGAATGGTTCCAAGCAAGTATGATTTAGTAATGGAAATGTATCCAAACAGTTGGCGCACAAATGAATTTTCTTATAATCAAGTACAGCATGTGGAAAAAAAAATCTATATACTGCTTTGGAGTAAACTATTGTTTTTCTCTTGGAGTTTATTTGAGACTACTACCCTACTAGCAATTTATTTACTCCTGAAAGCCTATCCATCAAGTTTACCTACCAGCACTACACAGCTAAGTGTTGTATAACACAAATAAAACACTGAGCACAGTCTGACAATGCGTCTGGTATTAAAAATGGATAGCGATGAATTCAGTTGAAGTCATTAATTCATTATATACAACTCCTAATTCAAGTAACAAAAAGTAACAAATATTTATGCATTTAGTAAGAGCTTTTTTTTTAATTGCATCCACTGAAGTTCCCTATTCCCATGAATGTAAATTGGTGTATTTTGTTTTCTTTTTTATTACTAAACCCTGAACTATGAACACCATGGAAGGGAAGAAAGAAGAGATTGGGCTTTCATCTGCTACAGTTAAACCCCCTCATTCATGAGAAAGGGGACAGCCCAGGGGTCTCGCAGAAAGCCAAACTCACAAAGAAGTGCAGGTTGTTAATATGCATGCAGGCCACGCCCATTGCTCCACCCCCCGGCACTCCAGAGCGCTGCGGACCATTTTCTGCCTCTCCCCTCAGACTGTCAACACACGGGGGCAAAGGGAACCGTTTCTGAGCCCCCTCTGACTCAGAAGACAGCCCCGCTACCCCCCCGAGAATCCGTTGGCTTTTCCGGGCTGCTGCGGCCGTGCTCCCACAGCACAAATCCCGCGCTGTGGCTCCCCCACTCTGACCTCGATGCGCGTGCCCACAGCGTCCCGGCATGGCATCTCGGGCCACCGGGGCTGCTGGGGGACTGGGGTCTGCTGTGGGGCTCTAAACGCCAGGCTTAGCCAGAGAAACCACGCGCCCTCCCTGCCTGCCCTCTCCCCGGGGCCAGCACCGCCCCTTGGCAAAGCAGAGGCACTGTGCGTGCGTGCTCTGGGGAACCTCGTGGACCCCGGAAGCCGGACTGTGAAAAAATTGCTTCGCAAATGGGCGGGGTCATAAAGGAGAGATCGCGATGCAGCAGGGATTCACTGTAGTAGGTACCATAAAGCAAGGATTGCAGTGTGCTTGGACTTCTGAAAGTGGCAATGTGTCCCATATGCAGAGCAGGTTCGAACACCTACCATATTTTATGCATTCCAGTACCTTTCTTTGGGAAAGAGAAAAAGAAAACCAACCCCAAACCCCACCACCTACCCAGCTCATACACAGCTCCCTGCTGGGACAGTAATTTTGTAAAGCAATTCTAAAAATGGAACTGTTAAAAAGCAAAGGAAACCAAAACCAAAGGCAAGTGAAAATATTGAGCCAAGAACCACAATATCACAGAATTAACTAGGTTGGAAAAGACCTTTGTGATCATCAAGTCATCAAGTCCTACCTATGATCTAACACCATCTCATCAACTAAACCGTGACACTAAGGGCCACATAGAGTCTTTCTTTAAACACTTGCAGGGAGGGTGACTCCATCTCCCTGGGCAGCCCTTTCCAACGCTATTCCAGATACAGGCCAGGATGCCATTGGCCTTCCTGGCCACCTGGGCATACTGCTGGCTCACATGCAGCCGGCTGTCGACCAGCATCCCCAAGTCCCTTTCTGACTGGCTGCCCCCCAGTCACTTTGTCCTCAGCCTATATCGCTGTATGGGGTTGTTGTGGCCAAAGTGCAGGACCTGGCACTTGGTCTTGCTGAACCTCATACTGTTGGATTCAGCCCATCTATCCAGCCTGTTAGAGTCCCTCTGCAGAGCTCTCCTACCCTCTAACAGACTGACACTTGTTCCTAACTTGGCATCATCTGTCAACTACTAATGGTGGACTCAATCCCCTTGTCCAGATCATCAGTGAAGATATTATACAGAACTGGGCCCAACACTGATACCTGGGGGACACCACTAGTGACTGGGCACCAACTGGATGTGGCACCATTCATCACCATTCTCTGGGCCCAGCTATCCAACCAGTTCTTAACCCAGCAAAGAAGTATTTTACTCAAAAATAATACATGAGAAGAATCACTCTCTACAGTGAATGTCAAAAATCCTGTACTTTCCATGTTTGCATTAAAGATGGTTCAACAAAAAAACCCTAAAGCAACAGAATAAATATCACTTGAAAATTTTTATATGGCTGCTTTCTTTAAAAAGACCCAAACAAACACCAACCAAAAACCCCAACGCCCCAAAAAATCAAGAAACCACCACAGGATGTGCATGGTAAAGTATGTTTTAGACAAAAAATAAATGAGCTGCCATTCAACGCGGAAGTAGGGCTTCACTGAGCCCGATTAAGACCGTGGGTCCGTGATATAGGAGACCTTACTGTAGTTAGTAATTGCTATTTGCAAACCACTTAGCGTATACATAACTCATCGTAAATGCTAAGTGTACAATAATTCCTCTCTACAGTCGGGTCTCCTATACCACGGTACGGCCATCTTGTTTGTCTCCCGCAAAGCCCTACTTTCACGTAGAATGGCAGCTCATTAATACACAAATTTGCCCTGCACCCTCACATGGCCCCCTAACACTGTTTCAGCACTGTGTTGCTTTGTATCAGTTGCTGTGGCAGCTGTGTGAGGGGCAGGGCAAATGGTAGAGCCGCCACTGCCCCGGGGTGGGGGGGGGAGTGACAGCTGTGCGGGTTGATTTGGATATTCATGACTGCCTAACTGAATGTTCATGCATGCCAGGTCGTGCATGCACAGTTGCGAAAAGGGACCTCCTTAATCACTGGAAAATCACACCGCAAAGATGTGAGGCTGCAATATGGCGGGGCATGAAGTGGAAGAGGGCTGACTATACTTTGTGGTTCACCATTCGCGGCTTCAATATATGGCTTTTTTCCCCCCCTGGCTTTACTGTATCCCATACTTACTGCTATTTCATGAATTTCACTTATTGCGGCATCTTTCTGGAACCAATCCCCCTGTGATATTTGAGGGATTACTGTACTTACATAGGATTTGTAGCTGCTTATAATTGGAAAAGCTACACGTTGAGAATATGATAATCAAATTAAAATCTAACCACGTGGTTACAAAAATTTAATGACTTTTTTCTAAAGAGTTTATTTTACATTTTAGTTAAGAATATGAGGCAAGCTTTTGAGAAAGGGATGACGTAAGAGCTCTTCTGGCCTAATTAGAAAGTAAGCCAAAAGGAAATAATTTGATTAGCAAGGCATACAGACATGACCTTTGATATGTCCTGTCCACATGATCTGTCCTGTAACTAAGACAAGAGAGACGTCTGTGAATTAAGTCATTGAGATAGGGGAGGGAGAGTATTCTGTACTGTTTATAATTAGCTAATGTTGCCTAACCAAAGTCTGAAATTGGTTTTCAGTGAAGCAGAGCTCGTATGCACCTCTAAGGTCTGGAGCACATGATGCCACCAGCTCTGCTGATTTGCATACAGTGAAGTTAAACTGCTGCACTGCAAAGGACTTTGTCAGCCATTCTGAAGCTGCACTCTCAGCGGCACTGACAATGAGACTAAGATGGCTGCAATGTACATTCAAGACCAGTCACTCAGTGATGACTCAGCAGTGAATAGAACATTTACACAGCAAAGCACCTCCCTCTTTACCACACTGCAACAAACTGCACAGACAGGATGTGTGTGCGTGTAGGCAAAGGAATGGTTTCTTTGACAAGCAGGAAGTGGTTAATGCACAGCTGCAACACTGCAGCTCCCCAGAGCACCACTGGAACGAGAAAACTAAAATAAACCAAAATTCATCAAGAGGCAGCCCTCCTCCAGGATTTGTATCAGGTACTTCAAATCACTCCTAATTCCAGAGCAGTTCAGAATCCGGATCACATATGGATAAAGTAACAGATACAGAGGCAAATCACACTTAGAACTGACAAACTTTAGGGAATGCTTTTTAAGAGCAGGCTCATTTCAGTGTTAAAAAAAACCCCAAACTGCCTATACCTTCTTGCAGCCCTACCTACTTTGAAATATTCTGTAGTATTAGTTACCAATAAAACAGTTTTACTCAAGGAAGAAAAAAGGAAGTTCACTTTATAAGAAAGACGGCAAAAAACCCCAAGAACATTCCAGAACTTGGACTGCCCTGAGGAATCAAGTACAAAATTTTTAATGAATGATGTAGCATGTTGGTTAAGTTTTTCAAAGAAGAGTCATATCTAGAATCACTTCAGGAATTTTGCTGGAATCTTGTTGCAACAGAGTAGTTCCTGAAGAACAGGTTTGAGGTTGTCAAACAAAGACATTTTAATGCAAACAGAATTAAACACAATACAGGTTCTGCTCTAAATGTATTCATTGACATCAACCATAGACTCTTGTCCAGACAACAGCAGATCAGTTCTGGACAGAGTTGCTCTATACATGCCTCACTCCTCTTCTACTAAATCCAAATATATATATTTTAAAACAAAATAAATGCAAGCGCATATGGGATGATTCTGAAGGAAATGAATGTTGAATTAGATCTAACCTTCTACCAAAAACCAGTCTTTGTGATCCAAAAGTAGCCCAACATGGTAAATCACTCCATCCCCCAAAACTCAGACAACATGCCCTCCAACAACTTCTTTTATGAAAATGTCTAAACTTATGTAACTGTGTCTGTTGCCAGCTGTCACTGATTAGTGCCGGACTGATTAACCATGCCAGCAGTAGTTGTCTGATGTACTCATCAACACCACAGTTAGTATTTCAAACTTAAAAAATAATTTTGTCCTTGTATTAGCATGACTTGCAATACAAGAAAGAGCACATGCCATATATGAGATAGGTACACTGATTATTGTTGTCTCTGATAATACTCTATAGATTCAGAAAATTAAATTAAAATATACATGAAGTTCAAATGCCCAAAAGACAGATCTCTCAAACCCCAAATTTGTTAACGCTGCAGAAAAAAATGAACTGTAACGAATTTTAAAATTACCCACTACACTGAAGCTTTTCTTCACCAAGACATATTACTAAATCAAAAATCAAGTTTACAACAAATGCAAAAGAAACATTTCCTACTAGCCAGTTATAACTCCATGTTGCTTATTCTGAACCTCATACATACCACAGCTTCAGCTTACAGCAATTCACATAAACTTGTATACTTTCAAAATTCAAACTTAATATTCCATTTCTATGACAATTACGCACTTTGATTTCCACCCAAGGAATGCTTTAAATAGAACAGAACCCTGTGTTTCATATACCTACAGAATTCCTAAATCAAAAGATGAATTCTGACTTCTAGTCCTACAATTTCAAGAATTTCACCAAAAAATTAGTGAGGTTCTAAGCCAGAACCCAAGAGTCATACAACACCGTGTTCTCTAAAACATGGAGGCTTGGAGCTCAATATATTGAAACTCAATGACTTAAATAGGTTTTGAATAGGCAAAACTACTTGGCAAAAACTTTCAAAGAACACTTTCACTAAGCCAGAGAAAACAAGAACTCAGGTCACAGTCTAGTCAGTGCAAACATCTAGCATTGTCAGAAAGCTTCATGACCATGCAGAGGCACCGATACATTAGCACACATACAAAGATGTAGAAAATCTTGAAATCTTACTGAAGAAACCACATACATTTACTGTGGAGTTCAATATACTTTTATTAACACACAAAGGCATGTTAGTATGTTAAAAAATACTCAACTAATTTTAAAAGAAAACCCGATGTTTAATTAAACAGAATATTAGGAATTTTTAAATCTTCTAAAAGTGCTGTAGTCCAGGAAGTATTAGAGCGGACATGCACCAATACGGAATTCCTGTATTAGCATGGGAATATAATTTGTTACTGCTACTTAGTGTGGCATCTATATGGGTTCTAAACCCAAGAAAACCGGGCATTTTAAAAGGATGTGAGGATGGAATATAAAATCAACATGTTTAGATTTCTCTTGAATACATAAAGAAACCTCTAAACAACCTTTAATTCTACCCTCTTTTGATGACATGCCACCACACTGCAGTGTCGTCTTAGCAAGTTCAACTATTCTAGTCATAAGATAAATTCTAAAACAGGACTTCCATTTTTCAATGTTCTCATGAAGATCCAACAAGAAACTCTAGAGAATGGTACCCTGTCATTTCTATACTTGTTGTCATGTGTAAGTACCGTCATCCTCCTCAGACACCTCTTAAATATCATTATACAAAGACACAATTCCTACTAGGGCTCCTACCCTGAAGAATCAAGGGGAGGCAAGAAATTCTGGACTTTCTAACAGGGGTTTACGTCATTTCACATTACAAGGCCAGAAAAAAGCAGTCTAAGCATAATTTTTTTTTTACTTAAATTATGTGCTTAGCAACCATTTTGCTACATATCATCCACAAATCCTTGTGTACAAATCACATCTTACCCACTTTTCTCATTTACCTTGTTATTGACCTTTTTTATTTTGTTAGGGGTTTTGCATTTTAGTTAACATTAAGCTTACACTGATAAAATTCAATGAGGTGAGACTACTACTACTTGTATGCATCTGAACTGAAGTATCAAAAGACTATCTACTGAAACTCTCCTTTATTCCTGTATTTACACAAGCCAGTACACTGACTCTGAGAAACATCTCGGCTCTCACTTAGGACTGCAGAACTTCAGAAATAAAAAATACTTAAACCATTGAGGGAAAGAAAAAGTCCATTATGATCATGAGACAAGAAATAATGAAGTTCAGAAAGTCAAAAGTCTGTGCAGTATTTGAGAACTCTTTGTAATTTCAGGCCACTTGGTGGTAGGGCCAATGAAGGAAATTTTCAATACAGTCGGCCCTCTTGCACTTCGCGCCCCCCATATTGCAGCTTCAGATCTTAACAGCATGACACTTTAGCGATGGAGGCCTCTTTTCGCAACTGCACATGCGCGACCTGCCGCAGCACCGGCAGCCATGGCAGGGCTGCTCCCCTGGAGCCGCTGCCATGCAGTTATGAAACTGTGTCCCTGGCTGAGCCAAAAAGAGGTTTTTCCCAGCGTGGGGTGGCTATGGGCACCAGGAAGGGCCAACACAGACACTGATACACAGCAACACAGTGCCAAAACGAGAGGCCATGTGAGGGTGTGGGGCAAATTTGCATATTAATGAGGTGCCATTCAATGCGAAAGTAGGGCTTCGCGGGACCCGATTAAGACCGCGGGTCTGCGATATAGGAGACCCGACTGTATATTTAATGATGCTAGCAATTATGCATGTTTATGTGCTTAAATATATTTCTGAAAGAAGTAAAAAATAAGTATGTAACATCTTTGTAAAACAACATTATGTAAACTGTATTAAGTTTGAGGCAAAGCTAGAAAGAACATTCTTTCATGCCAGGTTTTGATCTGTTTGGGGCTTGCTTGTTTTGGATTTTTTTACCGTAACATCTCTTTAGAGTATTGTGAAATGGAAGATAATGCTTAGGACGTAACAAAATAACAGAGCCCATATACAGTTTATTTATTTTAACAGATACCTGACATATCCATAGTCATATAATTAATTAAACCTGTGTCCTGAGTATGTGAATTCACTTAGAAACATTTTCAGAATTTGAATCTGGAAGAGAAAAACATTTTTCCTGTATTAAAAAAAATTCAAGTTACATCCATCAAACTAGCTCTATTAGTTTACCTAAGTATTTCAGAAAACTACAGTCTCATGTAATTTGATGGGTTTTTGGCGGAAAAAAATAAAATCTGGTAACTTTTAAGCCCAGTGTGTAGTCATGTATAACATGCACAGATCAAAACAAAGGACATGGTTGGCTTTTTCTGCCTTTAAGGTATTCATAACTTGTAATGGAACGTAAAAAGCATTTATGCAACATATATATACATAGTATTGTGAATTCCTTCAGATTCCACAGTGATGTGGATGGAAGCTGACATATAGCTGAGGATCAGGCATTTATTTAACACCATATTGTTAGTACTATGCCTTTAGCTACATCACCAAGGAACCTTTACTTAAAAAAAAACAAACCCGAAGGTGGGGAGAAGAACAGAATGGTGGGGGGCAGACCTGCTGATAAATATACTGGCAATTTTTAGAAGTATGTCAGTGGCACTAAAGTAAAGGAGTGAGTAGTGGAACTAACGAATCCATATTTCCTACAAATTTGTAAATGCTGTCTTGTTACTTTTTATTCAGGTTGTCACTGGTGCCTTAGCACACAGAGCAAGTGCGTACAGGTCCACAGTTAGTCTGAACCTTCATGTTGATGTGACAGCCCCCATACTGTTTTGACAGACAATACATATGTCCTGACGTTATCCCCCACAAAAGAACATATAACTGCCAAGTTCCCTCACTGGTGACCACAGTACCCTCTCCTCGCCCCAGCTGTTCTCAGAAAATTTGCAGGAATTACAGTAATCCCTCAAGTATTGTGGGGGTTGGTTCCAGAAAGATGCCATGATGAGCGAAATCCTCAAAGTAGCAGTAAAGATGGTAAAGACATGGAAAAACCCTGCTATGTATGTTTACCACGAATGGTGAACCACAAAGTAGTAAGGGATTACTGTGATTATCTTTGATACTTTCTACTCTGTATATTTACTGAAAACCAAGAATTACTTCAAGAATTACCAAGGATACAACAATTGATAAGCAAAGGTCACATAAAATTGGACTGTCCACTAGAACCGAGGAGATTTCTGTTAACATTTGTAGGGCCATGACACAATTAGACATTTTTGCCATGTATCTGTATTGCAATTTTCTGCTTAAGAAAAAAGAAATCGTGTTTATTAAAGACATTTGTCATCTTACTGGAATTTATAAATGCCACTTAATTTTTTTTTTTTAAAGGTTCACGCAGGTATGAAACTGTCATAGTTACAGGTGCTGGGACCAGTTTATCACGATGTGGGTATAACCAAAACCGTATATTCTATACCCTCTGTGTCATCTCTGATGGGCTGTTAATAATCAATCACTGGTAGCAGCTGCCCAGGGCACATCTCACACCCCAGGCTACAACAGATAAGGAAAGAGAGAAACGTTGGGAGGCAGGGGAGGGTCTCTTTTCATACCAATGACTCAGTGGTGGTAACTCCCCACCAGGGAGGCATTAACACCTTCAAACCCAGCTGGAGGATCCTCTTTGCTCATGGACCAAGCTGCACTGGCACAATAGGCAGTTACCATGGCCTAGTGTGTCAAAGAGTCCAAAAACAGCCCCCCACTCAGAGTTAAACTACCCATTGTGAAACTCCTTGCCCTTGGGGGAGGTACTGGTCAGTCTCCCTTGAGCCTGGGGTACCACTCTTCAGATCCAGAATAGGAACAGAATTTCAAGAGAGGAATTATAAATTTTAAATTTATAGATAACCTGTAATCTAAGACATTCTGTAACAGCCCAATAACAACAGCTAATTAAAGAGATCACTTTAGGGAACAACTTTTCTCTTTGCTGTCCAAAACCAAAACTCTTTTGCTGCTCCACACAACAGCCCTATTTTACTCTCCACCCTGTATTTGGACAAGTTACTGCTGCTTGATGAACAGCTTCTTACAGTAGGGTGGAACTAGGAGAGTGTTTTTTCATACAGTAGAGCATACACTGGAATGAATAGAAGTGAAATACCAGCATTACAAGTACATATCGTGAAAGCATCATTTTTGTTGACCAGTTTATGAGCAACTATTTCTTTTGTGCGTGTAGGCAAATCTCTCAGACTAACATCACATACTAAAGAGAACAAAAATTAGTCCAGTAACTGGATTCAGATTATCTAACAATTATTAACAATTTGAAATTTCTTTGTATTTAAGAGAAGTATTATATGAAAATATTTTTGGGAGGGAAAAATACCAACCCTTCCCTCCCATTCCCTGTCACGTATGGTAATAGTTTAATAACTTGCAACTTATTTTCCTCACTTAATACCCCTTATGAACATTCTGGTGTACATCTGTGTCACCGCAGTAATTTCCAAAATACAATCACAATGTAAATTTATAACTAGCCCACAGAACAGAAAAACACCAAATGGAAAGCCAATGGGAAAAATGCATTCAGCTTGCAAACTATTAAGTAAGCGCAACATACTGGTAAAGTATCTTTTGGCCTTACTATTTACATTTCATGAATAAACATCAGATTTTTGGCATTAAATACACTTTCTGATCTGACAATTAAGTACAGACAAACCGAATAAATGGTTATACTGTTAAAAAATATGGATGGGGAGAAATATGATTATTTTTCTTGTTTTGAAAAGAAAACAGAACATTTGGTTTAACTACTTTCACTGTGGAAATATTTGTTTTGTAACAAAAAATGCACAAAATAAGAAAATGAGAGCTTAGTTACTCATTAAGAACCAATTAATAACACAGGATTTTAAAATTTGTTTAACATGCAAACTTGGCACATCAGATACTCTAAAATCTGTATATAAACTATTTTTATTCATAGGTTGTTCAGACTCTTGGGTGACAAAATCACCTCCCATGCTGGTGAGAAAGCATTTGCCTATGTCTTTCATATCCCAAATGGAAGCACTCGTAAAGGAGTCTTTACAGAAAAACTACCACACTACGGTTATTGATGGTCTTCTAAATATGTGAAATGAGCACAATAATACAAGCTAAAGCAGGAGGTACCAGGAAACATGACAAAGTATGGCATGTGTTTGTATCTACTGGCATTAACATCTTGAAAACAGACTTTGTAATGGACAGGAAAGAAGAGGTCCTTCAATGAAAGCATCAAATTTACTATTTAAATGGATGCATATTACAGTTATTGTATCCTTCTATGAATCAGTTCTGCTACGATCAGTTTCAAGCCTACAAAACATACAAACCAGTCTTGCTAAAATAATTCATACAGCAAAATGCAACCCTGTTCCACATTATCACAGGAAACATCAGTTCATCATGGCTACACTTGGCAGCAAGGTTGCAGCTGAAAAAAAGGTTTTTACTCCAAGCAATGCATACTAAGATTTCTAAACCAAGAACATAATTATTAACATAATCCAAAAAATGAGCACAATTCTTTTCCGCATTATATGGACACAGGTACTTGACGTGGTTCTTCTGGAGCATGCAAGATAACTACCATACTTATACTGCCAGAATAAATAGTGGTGTAGTTGCCACAATTCATGAATTGCACAATTTCTCATGCAACAATTAGTGAATTCATTTTATGATTGGCCTGACAACCATCATTAGCCCCATTTCACAGGATGTGAAACGGAGAAATTACCTGCTCAAGATTACACATTAAATGGCAGTGAGTTTTGCGTTTGTGTTTTCCTCTCCAAGGAATTCTTAATATCTGAGGCAATATTCTCCTTCATATCTCCTTGTAGGACTGCAAAACCCCATATCCACTTAGAAAAACACACATTATTATTATTATTTTGTTTGTGTACAGAGTTCATATTTAACTTACTAATTGCAGATTTAAACACAGATTAAGCAGATTCTTCATGTTTTCATTTTTAAAACTTAAACATAAAATGAGTATGTGTAACTGTAACAATTGTAAGTACACCAAATGGGTGTATCAGTCAGTAGCCTAAATATATTTTAACTTGGAAAAGTGAAACAAACAACATGCTTGCAGGATATCCCAATCTTGCAAATTCAAGTTGCAGTATATTTATTCACAGTAATATTGTATTTATTATCATAATTTGGAATACTGAACAAGTATATCTGTTAACACGCTCTTCCACCAATCAGCACATAAAAAAAGCTGCCTAGATAAACAAGCGTCATTTTTCTGTGACTGCACGAAGGCTGCAGTTTTTAGGCTTATACAGCGCTGCCTAGGACAGCAGGGCTATTCACCCCTGGATTTTAAGCAAATACTTTTCCGTCAACGATTCCATCCAGTTTTTCCGACAAGTCTGTGTTAAGGGTCACAGTGACATTATGTTCCATGAATTTATTTCAGGGTTGCTGTTAAACAACAAAACATCCTGATGTTGTCATTTGCACAGGATATATGTCGAAGACCAGAAGATCTAGTAACAAGACGAGTGCAATTGCTGAAAAACCAAACCCCTAGAATTAAAAGTGCTAAATGCTTAACTATGAGGAATTTCAGTATTTTAAATGCTTACATTTGAAAATTAGCGGTTCAAACATACCTTCTTTATACAAACACACGGCTCGAAGTGTTTGGTTCCACCATGATGTTTGGTGTGGGCGGCCATGACACCTCCATGAGCCACTGGTGATATCACACGAGTCAGGCACAACTGGCCCTTCTCTTTGCTCCCCCATGGAAATCCTGTGGTTTCCAGTGAACCAGCACGCCCATGCGCCACAGGAACTGTGCCCTGAACTTGTCATTGTAGGAACACCGGCACTAGTTTCCCCTGGCTGCTTCCACAAGCCATTTGCTGTGACATGGCTGGCATGCAGCCCCACCCTGGCCACGTCACCCCAATTCCGACAGGGAGGAGGGAGAAGCTCTCGAGGTGCTGGGTGTGCCCCTGTCCCACCCAAACACACTCCTCTCCGAACACCACCTCACCTCACTTTGCCTCGCTTCGCCCAGGGTACGCGAGGCGTGGCGAGGCCAGGCGCCTGCCGGGTGCCGTCGGTGCCCGGTGCGCGCCCCCGCTGGACCCACCTGCCCGCGCGGGAACGGNAGCGGCCGCCAGAGGGCGCGGTGGCGGGCCGGGGGCGGGGCCGCAGCAGGTGCCCCTCCCGTTTCCTTCCCGTCCTTCCTGCGCCCGCAGCTCATGCTACTGGAGCTCAGGGCTGGCTGAGCTCGCACCATGACACCTTCGAGAGCTTGCCTGGCATCCGCCGGGCTGTGCTGTCAGCGTCGTGAATTACTCACTGCTGCTGCTTTATGTCCTGCTTCTGGGCTATGACTGTGCCTGGCCAAAGCACACGTGTTTGAGATTGTTTTATAACCAGCTCTGGGGTTCATGAGCAGCAGGAA
>WEKX01028396.1:409126-420134 GCA_013390025.1 Pitta sordida | reverse complement strand
GGTGCCTGTTTGCTGCACTTCTAAGTGGATCTGAGGTGCAGAGGTTATCCTGGGTTAGCTGTAGGTCAAAACCACAAGTGGCCGTTTCCCACTCCCACTTCATTTCTACCTCAGGGATGGGGTGGGGAAGTGGGGGGGTGGGGGCAGAGAAAACCACAGGGCCTGCTTTGATCTGAGACAGAACTTGGCACCCTTTGTACCATAGCCAAAGGCAGGAATGACCATTGCCAGCAGCTGGTCCTGTCCCATGAGGGAGAGGTCAGGTCTAGCAGAGACCAAGTACTCAAAAAGGCACAAGAGCATAGAAGGACACATGGAGACTTCTGGCAGAAATACTTATGTACTGCCTGCGCTAATCTAGTGCTAGTCATGTACCGGTCACCTAATAACCTGGTAATTAAGAGTTGCATTCTTTCCTTGTTAAGGCAAATAAAGTTCACATCCTTCCTACTGAAGGTATAAAAAATGGCTTCTTGATTTATTTTCGTCAAGTTAAATGTGAACAATGTTTTTTGCATCACATACAGGCCAGGGAGGTAAAACAAGTTGCTCTGTGCCTGTGTGTCATGAAAAACCTCCTGTCAGATGTGCTTCTTAATTGGTTAAGGCAACTTTCCTTTCCTGTTCGGCCGTCCAGGAGCCACTCTGGTGTCACATTCACAACCCTTGCGCTAGGACCAAAGCTCCTTCACAGCAAGAGGGTCCAGTGACCCAACAGGTGCTCCACCTGAGTCCCTATATGCAGTACATTCACAGTCAGACCAGTTTGACCACAGGCTTCTCAGAGCAGTCTCAGACACCTGGATCATTAAAATAATTTAATCATGGTGTAACAACAGAATAATGGCTTGAGCTGGTTTCTCTGAGACAGTATAGGGCCTTTTATAACCTCACAGTCTATGTTCATGATAGTCTGGAGTCTTCCAGCTGAATCCTAGCTCCTGCTGTGTCTCAGTATCAGGTCACCTGAATGAGGTGAGGCCACAGGTCCCGCATGCCTCTTGTAATGCAAAGGGTGCATGTCCTCTTGCATGGGGCTCTGACCATATCCTGCCACCCAGAGCTCAATCTGGCACTGCAGCTGCACGCTGGGCTACCTGCACTGAATGTATTCCTCAAAAGACTGAGGGGCAGTGTTTTAGCATGCTACCATTCCCAGAGGTTTGCCTGAGCTCCCTGCTATATACTCCCATTGCACAACCAAGATGGAAGAAGGAAATGTATGTACATCCTCATAAATTTGTGCAAACACATCTGCAATAGGGCTTTAAGAATGGGTATTAGCCTAGAACTTGAACTGCTGAAATGGGAACATACATCTTGCTTAGCTGTCTATGCTACGGGTGTGACAATTTTAAAGAAAAAGTGTGGCAGAAAACTACAACCATAATGTCTTAAACTTTCATAGCTAGAATTGTCAAGCTACAGTGCAGTATTGCAGTGTCTTGCCTTGGGAAAATGGGTACTTGAATTTGAAGCGGAGTTTTCTAAAGTTTTGTGTAGTCAGAGGACAAGACAGTTCAGAAAGAAACGTCTAGAACTATATAGAAGTGGGTAGTTCGTAGCCATGCCTATTCTTGAAATGTCACTGCTGGTGAGCACTTTTGCAGAGCCCATGCATATACATCCTTTGGGAGCCAATCAGGAGTGACTGCTTTATGGCTAAAATACGCATCTTTTCAGAAGACTGTGTATTAGTACAGCCTTTGAATAACATTTGTTGTTATTCTATTAATTTAGTAGGGAAGCCATTGCAGCAAGGTAGTTTTGTTCAATGCGGTACTGTTCATGTACATAAAGGGGAGTTAAGAAGGTTTTATCTATCTAAAAAAATAGACAGGTTGTCAAGACTGCATTAGGGTAGGAATTTACTACCAGTAGCAGCATGATATTTTTTCTTGCAAATAAATAGAAATTACAGACACACACCAAGAAATTAAGGATTAAACATTTTTTTCTTGGCTCTCTAAAGAAAAGCTATTACAGAAAATCTGAGTGCCTCAAAAGTCCTATTTGTCAGGTCTGGCATCTGTTTCCATTTGCTGGAAAGGCACAATTTAATCAGTAGCTAACAGGACCAGGACCTATCAACTAGAAGAAATGGCATGCTTTTGATTATGATTATAGTGTTGTTAATCACCAAATCACCTTCAGATTGAATGACTACTGTGTTGGCTGCGGTTACAGGTGCCAAAGGAGTCTAGTAAATGGGGTTACATCAGCCTAGTGACCAGTCACTTCCTCAGAGATCCATTTTAGGGCCAGTTCTTTTTAACATCTTCATGAACCACTTGAGTGCAGGACTCAAAGGCATACTGCATTTGCTGACAACACTACATTGGGAGGAGATGTTGACTCCCTGGAGGGCAGAGAAAGCTCAGCAAATTAGAGATGGGTCATCACCAACCATATGAAGTTTAGCAAGGGCAAGTACTCAGNAATAACTTCCCTAGTCCGACTGACCACACTGTTCCTAATACAGTCCAGGATGCCATTGGTCCTCTTAGCGACCTGGGCACACTGCTGGCTCATATTGAGTTTCCTGTCAATCATTACTCCCAAATCCTTCTCCATTTCACCACTCTCCAGTCACTCATCCCCCAGCCAATAGCTGGGGGATGTTATGGGATTGTTATGTCCAAAGTGTTCCACCCCTTACTCCACAATTACACACTGTGTAATTCTCAAATTCATACACTGGGAAATGAGACACTGAAAAGCAGTGCTATGGAAAGGGACCTGGGGTCCTAGTTGATATCAAGTTAAGTATGAGTCATCCGGTCTGGCTTAACCTCAGGGCAAATCATCCTTCTTTCAGTTTCTTTTTCTCAGATCTAACCTTAGGCTTTTTTCAATGTAATATCTGATTTAGGTCTTTCTAGAAAGTGGAAGAGTCATGGGTTAATTAATTCGATACCAAATTTCTCAATAAATGATGCGTATCTGGAGGAAATTGTCAGTAAAGAACAAGATGTAGAGAAGTCTAGTAACAACTTAAAATGGTAAAATGATTTGGCTTAGCAGCAGTGAACTTTTTCAGGATTATGTTAATTCCGTAACAACGGGGATTTAAGAATATCTCATGATCTCCTCACTTGTATTTTGAAAGGCCTTTTTTTTTCAAACACAGGATGCTCATCTTTCTACAGACTTGCTGGAGACATTGTAAATAAAAAGTTGGCTGACAAAAGAAGGGTGGAGTGTAACAAAAGTGTTTGTTTGGGTTTGTTTATTTATTTATAATTGTTGGTTTTGCTACTGTTATCCTGCCTAGGTTGAAATTTTACGACTTAAAGTAAAAATGAAGAGCAACTTAATCCTTACTACATGTAACCTTACTATATTTTTGCCAAATCTAAAATAGGACGCATAGTTCTGAAAAAAAAATGTCTTTGGCTTTTGTCAGTTAAGTTGGCCATTATTTTTGGTACCAGTCATCACAGAATCACAGAATCAACTATGTTGGAAAAGACCTCTGAGACCATCAAGTCCAACCTGTAACCTAACACCACCTTGTCAACTAGACCATGGCACTAAGTGCCACATCTGGTCTCTTCTTAAATACCTCCGGGGACGGTGACTCCACTGCCTCCCTGAACATCCCATTCCAGTGTCCAGTCATTCTCTTTGTAAAGAACTTCCTCCTCATGTCTAACCTAAACCTACCCTGGTGCAGGTTAAGACTGTGCCCTCTTGTCCTGCTGCAGGTTGCCTGGGAGAAGAGACTAATACCCACCTGGATACAACTCAGGTAGTTGCAGAGAGTGATAAGGTCTCCCCTGAGCCTCACCTTCCCCAGGCTAAACAACCCCAGCACCCTTAGCTGCTTGTCATAGGACTTGTGCTCCATCCCTTCATCAGACTTGTTGCCCTTCTTTGGACATTGTGTTGCTTTAAAGTTTCTTCCTAATTAAAGGTGTCATCTTGTACAGCAATCCCTTGAATGTCGTAGAGGGTCAGTTCCAGAAAGGTGCTGCAATAAGCGAAATCTGTGAAGTAGCGGTAAATAGAGTAAATAAGGTAAATGCGGTAAATCTGGGGGTAATCCCCCCCGCCCTGAATTATTGAAGCCACAAATGGTGAACCGTGAAGTAGCGAGGGATTGCTGTATTTTTTGCCAGTACTTTCTCATTACTTCCTCCTATAGGGTTTGATTATGTAGTAAAAAAAGATTAATACCTCCTGTATGAATATAATGTACATAATACCCAACAGTTCTCCCAATACTAAGGCACATAACTAACCAATGCACATGATAATTACTGATCCTGATTAAAATCATCAAAAAAATGGAAAAGTCAGCACTACCCATTGCCAGTTACCACTATTTTACTTAATAATTCTTTTAATTTCTGTGACTTAGCAGAAAAATTCTAGATGATTCCTCCAGATGTATGGTGTACTTCGGGAAGTGAGAAAAGGAGGGAGGGAGACAGGGAAGGAGGAAGGAAGGAAGGAAGGGAAGGAAGGAAGGAGAGAGGGAGGAAGGGAGGAGCCACTGATTAGAAAACCTATTTAGAAATTGGCGAGCAGACTAATATGTACACATAGAAACAATCTTAGACCTCTACCAGTGTAGCATAGCCCTCTCACAGTCTAGCAGGGCCCTCTCACAGACACATTCGTTATGATATAGGGACCTGAAATCATAGACATTTTTGTCATTATAATATATTTTAATCACACATTCTTCACAAACTTAATTTACATCAACAAAAATTCCCAGGGAGAAGGGACTCTCTTCCAGGGAGAAAGGGCTCCTTCGGTGAAGAAAATGTGGTGAAGGGAGCCATCTGGTATTGCTGGGGATTTTCCGTCTAACCCTTTATTTTCTTATACCCTCTGTCATTAGTGTTGTTGCTGTTACTCTTAGTTTCCTTATCTCATTGCTCTCTCCAGTAAATTGTTCATATCTTAACCTATGATCATTTCCTTTTGTGCCTGCAATTCTCCTCTCCAGTATGCCACAGCGGGAAGGGGAGAATGGAATGGGGGAGCAAGACAGAATAGTATATGGTTTTCAGAGTCTCAGTGACAGCACTAAATTGGGGAGTACCATTCCTAAACCATGACACACATAACAAATGAAGTAACATCATCACAACGCTGGCAAAAGTGAACAATATACACACATAAAAAATCTTCATCACAACCAATACCGAAGCTTCCCCACATTATTGCACTCACTGACAGTGTCCAATTTAAGTTTATGTATTACTACTTCTCCCAGTTGGTGTTGTTATATCTAATTTCTTCAGACCCATCACTAAGACTGGTGGCTTAGCCATGTTTAACAGTCAGATGCCCAGGTAGCTGCTCTCGCACTTCCTTTTTTCGACAAGGATCTGTTGGAAAAAACAGGGTGGACAAGCTCAGGATAGTTGAGATAGACAGTGACATCACTTACCATTTAGTGCCAGTAGGAAAACAGATTTGACTTGGGTAAAACTAACTTATTGCCCATTAAAATAGATTTTGGTGGTGAGAAATAAAACCAAAAATTAGAACACCACCTTTCCACCTTCCCCATCTCAAACTAAGATCTTATTGTGGAAAAATCATATACATATTCTCATTTATTCATTGCCTCTTCATAAAAGTTCTGAAATATTAGTTCCTTTTAATGTAAGCTGCTACAAGTTCTTGTTTTTTTCTGTTATTCTGTTATAGTCTTACAAGTTGGAATTTTAAGATCTTGGCATAGCTTATTATATAATCATTAACAAAATCATCTTTTCAAATGTACCTCATTTGTTTCAAAAGGAAGCTAACAACTTAGAAAAATTCAAACCAAAACATTATTTCATCATACTCAGTTTCTTCAATATGGTAGGGAAGGGACAGACATATTTCTAAGGGAGAAATCTCCATTGAGAAAAGAGCAGGTGCAATCACAACTTTGGTGAGCCAACGGTGAAACCAGTGAAGAGCTACATAGCTACCAAATGGACAACCTGTGAGCTACAGCATTGGAGCAACAGCAGAAAACCAGAATTGCTTTATATATATTCTTCATAACTGAGAGAATTGGAATTACCTCACAATAACACTGAAAAAGAGGCAATGCTATTTATCCAAGAAGGCCACCTACATGTGGCAAAGGGGTCATAGGTTTGTGTTGTTTCAGGTTTTGCTTGGATGAGTAATTTCCTCTTGCTTTGCAGATTTTTTTTCTCTTTTTAGTGGTCTTTCTCACTCTACTTTTAAAGGGCTTCTTCAGATTACTCAGAAGTAATGTCCCATTTGCTCAAGTGGTTTTGATTTTCTCCTATACCATTCTGCTTCTTGCCAAGGATTAACACCATGGTTATACTGACTACTTATTTGCTAGTTCACTGGTAGACTGGTAAGAGTGGTTTCCCTAAAATAGGAAACAGAATGCTTTCAGAGCTTTATTTTCCCCTGAAGATGATCCTGTCATGGTGGCATCCCTCTGGCTGTGCACATATGTGTACATGCACGCCACAAATGCTCTTCAACTCCCTTAGGCACCTTCAGAGAGAACGAACGACTTTCACCAATATATGGCATGCATGGAAGTAAAACAAAATATGTCTGTCCATTGGCTGAACTGTGACTGCAGTCAGGCATGCGATGAATGGTTGCACAGCCCACCTGAATGCCTAGGTTCTGCTTTTAGTGAACAAAACTATGAACAAGATGTTTTCATAATGTTTTTCAGGGTTGTGGAGTGGCCAGTGGTCCCATAACTGTGTAGGACAAAGCAGGGAATGTGGCCTGGGCTTGGGCCTCCAGCCCAGAGATAGTGGCCCAGGGACTCGCAGCCATGGCAACTGTGCCCTGGCAACACTTAAGGAATGCAGCATTGCCTGGCAACAGGGCTCCTTCATGAAGTGCTTCCAGAGTGTTCAGAGCACAGTGGGAAGTGGGGGCAGGACAAATGGCAGGACCAAGGATAGGCTGAGGCAGGAGAGACACAGCCAGTGTCTGTAGAAACGTGCTGGGTGTGCTGGTGCAGCACTGGCCTGGCACCATGGGGCCTGGCTCCAGCTGTCCCTGGGGACAGCTCTTCGCATGTGCTGCTTGTCCTGCCAGTCTTCTCTGTGCCTCCCTCACTGATCCACAGCCAGGGCAAGTTGGGAGCCTGCTGTGATGTGAAAGGGCATGACGGACTGTCCCTGCCCTAATTTCAGTTTTCTTGGTGAAAACTGAGATCAGGAGAAACCCATTGAGCGTATCACTCTCAGGCAGTAGAGTTGCTGTTTAAAATCACGTCACTGGTGTAGAGAGATGGTTAGAATCTAAAGGGTGCTAGCCCTTTAAGAGAGTGCACAAAGCCCAGGCTCGGTTCAAACTTGGCCTTGGAACGGCAGAAATAGAGGAATGCTTTGATAACGGCTTCTTGTAGAAAACAACAGGTGTCTTGATGGTAATTGCAAAGTACAAACCGCTGTGTGAGCATGAATCGGCAGAAATGGGATATATATGATCTGTGTGAACCTTTACACTGGGACTTTCATTTTTTCAGTAGTATTAGTAATGCCAGTAGGAAAGGCACAGTTCCATAAAACAGAATTAGTTTATGGAGACTTGCTGAGATCTAGACTTTGCATTCCAACAAAAGAGGTCACAAGTGAGAGAGGTCCAGAGGAAGCTAATGGAGAGAACCAGATGTCATACGTATAAAGATTGTTAGCTTTCTTTGTTTTTCTGTGGTGGATGTTCTAAAAATTCACAACTGGCTCATGCTGGCTGAGGACTGAGATTCAGATGAAAACTACAGAATTGCAAGGACAAATTCTGTGATTCTCTGATTATAGTATATTCTAAGATACCTCAAATAAAAATGTATCCACTTTTGATCTTCTTATATTTCATTCTAGTCCAGACATTAAAGTTGTGTCTCTTGGATGCACAAGAGAAATCAGCTCAGAGCTTTTTCCATTACTATCAAACTGCGCAACTTTTTAGTAGTTTTGTCAAAATCTGTCCTAGGTTAGAACAATACCTTCCAGGGTAGAAGGGAACCTTCCAGGAATGTAAAGAAAAAATTCTTCTCTACTTTACTATACCCTTAGAATCAATTTTTTTAGTCCAAAAATGTAGAAAAAGGAAGTAACAATTATTTACTAATATACATACAGTTGGGTCTCTTATACCACGGTACCATAGGTCTTGTCCATCTCCCGCAAAGCCCTCCATCCACGTAGAATGGCAGCTCATTAATATACAAATTTGCTCCGCACCCTCACACTGCCCCCTGGCACTCTAGCCCTGTTTCGGCACTGCCATGCTGTGTGTCGGTGTTCGTGTCAGTGCTTCCCAGTGCCCGTGGCTACCCCACGCCGGGAAAAACCCCTTTTCTGCTCGGCTAGGGACACAGGTGCAGGGAGCCACCCGCACCACTGTGCCAGTGTCTCTCTGGGTGGGTAGACCTGGTCACTGCATGCTCAGGGTAGACATCTACCCCAGGAAAGTCTAGGACACCATATCTAACCTGAGAGTGTATAAATCTTTCATAAGTGCACAAAGCCTCCTTGCTCAGAGCCGAGCTGAGGGGAGTGGGGTGGGTGGCGCTCGAGCCGAGCTGAGCTGCTGCGGGAGTGGTGTGTGCCCAGCTTGGCTCCGCTGCGCTGCCATGGTGCAAGCACCCGCCCTGAGCTGAGCCGCGGTGCAGCTGGCTGTGGAGGGGGAGAATTTGCATACTCATGACTGCCTACTTTGAATATACATGTGTGTCAGGTCGTGCATGTGCAGTCCCGAAATGGGCCTCCTTAATCACTGAAAATCATGCAGCAAAGATGTGAAGCCGCTATCTGGGGGGCGCGAAGTGAAAGAGGGCTGACTGTATATATGAATTCTTAAAAGGAACAAACAGTAGCACAACACTAACAAGAAAAATCACCCTAACAAACCATACTCCCCTTTGTTCCTTATGTGTGTTTTTCCTCAGTGTGATCACAGCTGTGGGGGAAACAAGCAGGTCCTGCAGGCTAACCACACACATGGAGGGTTCCCCCAGTTTTGCTGCTGAGATGGGCGAGAGTCACTTGTCTAAAACAGGAACAGTGGGAGATGGGGAAAGGCAGACAGGCTGGCTCCAAGCAGGAACAGGTGCAGGCTCTCCTCTTTCTCTCTTTGGGGGCTTCTGCAGGGTCCACCTGGACACAGGAGTTGGGCCAGGTGAGGCAGAGGCAGCAGCAAGAGGTGTTCTGTTTCTGAGGCAGGAGTTGGGAGAAAACAGCACCAGTCAGGCAGCACCAGGCCCTCTCCCAGGATTCCAGCTGAAAACCAGTGAGCTCGGCTGGTCCCCCCAGAGTCCTTCTATTGTCCCAAGAAAAGGGGGGAGAAAAAAGCAGGCATACTCCATCCCTCCCCTGCATAACATTTAGGACAGAAATTTTCCTGCAATCAAGGGCTATTAGCTCTTAGGCCAAAAGACAATGGAGCCCTTAACCCCCAGCTCTGCTGAGGAATTCTGTCCTTAGCTTAGTTGGGTTATCTTTTCCCTTCCTCAGTTTGCCAGGTTATGAGAAAATTCCCCCAAACATAACCATAACAAAATCCCTACATGTCAAGCTGAATTTCTGGTACTAGACATATTCTGTGGGACTTCTGTTTAGCGTTTTAGAATTGCCATTTTTGTATAAACGTTCCTACTATGTGTGAAGTAAGTATCTAGGTAGATTCAGTGCCATAGTGTTAAAATCAAATCTTTGAGGTCCTAGATTTAGTACCCCCTCACCCCCAGTTCCTATGCTGCACAAAAGCACAAAATATCCCTCCTTCTTCAGACACCTGAATTTTACTGTAAAATACGAATCACTGTAAGTTATTTTTATTATACATGGGCATACTTCATGCCATTTCTAAAATGCAGAATTTTATTCCTGATTTCTTGTTGATGTGATAAACTTCCCTGCCTTTCTGTCTCCCTGTTTATCACTCTCATCAGCACACACTGGTCAAATTATGGTCTGCTGCATTAAAAAAGAGTTTATGCTATTCTTGATGAGATTTATGGAAAAGAATAACTGCATCTGTAAAGAGACCTTGCTTTAAACTCACCTTGAGTTTAAACTGAAAACATGTTTAAGATCAAGCATAGAACAGTAACATTTCTATAGTCAACTGTGTTACTGAAAGCACTATATTCATTTCATATATCTAACTCTTGCTATTCCAATAGTGCTAAATAGTTATATATGAAGGTGAGGATTTCCTGTGCCCCACACTTTCCCATGTGTATTGATATGTTGATTTGTTAATATATATAGTAATTCCTCACCTCTTCACTCCCCAAATTTCACAGCTTCACCTCTTTGAAAGTTTTTTTACAGTGAAGATGCCATAGTCTTCCCTCGATTCTTCACAGCATTTTTTCATGTGTGCATGCACAGAGTGCCTCTGCCGTGCTGGAGGGGTGGGATTGGCACGTCCAGCGGGGCAGGACTGGCACACCCTGTGGGGCAGGGGGCAGTGCCTCTTGCCTACTTGGGGACTGCCCACGGTTCACTCCGTTATGAATATTGGACAGGTTACATGACGGGGAAGGTTTATAACACAGTGTCAATGGCTTATTACAGCTGCTCACCCCAGGGCTGTGCTTGGACCCGATCAGCTCATGGTGCTGCTGCCGCATCTGCCCCGGGGACTCGGGCCTCTGCACCATGGCCACGGAGACCCAGCACTGTGCCTCCACGGCTGTGGGGGCCCATCATCCCACTGCTGCGGGGGCTCGGCTCAATCACCTGACCACTGTTGTGGCTCAGCACTGTGCCTCCATGGCTGCCTGTCACACCACCACCATAGTGGTTTGGCACTATGCTGCTATGGCTGTGGAGGTGCAGCCTGATCACCCCACTGCCATGACCGCAGGGGCTTAGCACTCTGCTGCCACTGCAGCACCAGTGAAAGCTGGTGACTCCCTGTGGCAACGGTGTGGCCCCAGGGAACCCCGAGTCCTAGGAAGGGAGGGGCAGAAGAGATCCCCTTCACTCCATCACAGGGCACAGGGAGTTGCTGGGAATGTGCCCCAGTTCTCCAA
>WEKX01028396.1:348263-409042 GCA_013390025.1 Pitta sordida | reverse complement strand
GTGGCTTATTTGTATATGTATGATCTGCCACTCTTTAAGGAATCTGGGTTTTGCGGCATTCCCCGGTCCTGATCCCCCGCAAAATTTGAGGGATTACTGTAGTTCTGTTTTTATAAATGATGTCATAAGCTTCAGGGTAGTGAGAAAGCAGACCTGTAGATCTTTACAGTAAACCCCCACATATTCGTGGTTCGCATATCTGTGGTTTCAATCAATTGCGAAATATTTTTCAGTGAGATGTGGGTCTGCGTGTGTGTGTAGATAGTGCCACAATTGCAGTCCACTCATTAATACGTAATTAGCTAATGAATATGTGAATTGGCCCTCCCTGCCAACCCCGCTCACCAGAGTTGTTGTATGTCATGACCTCCATTTTCACTGTTTAAGGGGAAGCGGAACCACCACCATCACCGTGGAGCTGGGAGCGGTGTTTGGTGAGTAGTACAGAGGCAGAGGGGCTGTGCCAGTGCTTCCAGGCACAACAGCACAGTGGTGGCACAGCAGGTGTCTCATCTGAGTGTGGGGATGGGAGACGGCGCATCTGACGATCGGAGGGTAGCCAGGGATGGCAGCCAGCGCATCTAACAACTGAAGGTTGGTGGGGGATGAGAGCCGCTGCTTCTGACAACCCGTGGGTAGCAGGGGAGGGGAGGTTTAACGCCAAGGCATTCCCAGGCGGCTGGGAGTGGAGCCATTAGCTCCCCACGGCTGGTTCCACAATGCAGCTCAACTCTGGGTGCAGCGCCACCCCCGCCACAAACAGATAATGAAAATTTATTAAAGAGAAATCAGAAGAGGAGAAAAGCCTCATCTCAGCATTTTTTGAAAAAAAAACCCCAACACATCAGCGATATAGCCCGGTGTGTACTGGCACCAGCGTTGCAGGTTGCTTAAGTCACAGTCTGATTGCTAGTGCTGGCGGCAGAAGTGCCTATACTGCCCAAAATAAAAGTTCCTTCTAGGCACCAGAAGTATGTACAGTCTTCCCCTGCCATGACATGGTTTTGCACTTTGCAGTTTCACCCCAGTGCTTTTTTCTCCCGCCATGATAATTCTCTTCTGCCCATGTGTGATTATTATGTAAATAAGATAATGAATATTCAAGTATGCCCCACCCACCACTCTACCCACTGCAGCTCCAGAGCTGCTGCAGGGCGTTGCTGGGTCTGCTCCACATTCTATGACACATCAGGAGAGCTCATGGGGAGTCTTCTGACCCCTTCCTGCAGCGTTTCCTGCAGCCCACTGAGTGGCTGGCAGTGCTGGTTCCGCAGGGGGCCCCAGGTTCTCCCCTGCCTGCAGCTGTGCAGCCGCAGCTATTGGGGACAGCACTGTTTTCACTCGGTGCTGTGTCAAATCTCAAGGTGGGCTGTTGGACTTCATGCCTCCAGCCAGGTGGGGTTTGTGAGGGGTCTCGGAGGCCCTGCCTGTGCTGCTGAGCCAGGGCCGCTCTCTCTGCTGGTGCTGTTGCAGTCTTGCCTCTTGCTGCCTCCCAAATGGCTGTCAGGGGTCCCCTGCCCCTTTGTGAGTCCTGCAGCCCCTCCACAGAGCTTGGCCGGACAGCCATCCAAGGCAGTTCCTGCCCCTCCCGGCTGCCCAGCGCAGAATCGCCCTTTCCTGTGCCAGGAAAGCACATCAGCTCTGGCACAACCCCCACTTCCCAGCACATTGTTTCTGTCGGGAGCGTGCGACCGCTGGGCTGTCCATGAGAGTGGGCTATGTTGGATCTGCCTAGGCAACTTTTTTGCACCCCAGCAATACATACAATGTAGTGGCAGCGCCAGGGCTGCAAGAAAGTTTGTGGGCTCTCACGGTGAACAGGCTGGCAGAGTCCCTCCTTTCCCCAGGGCAGGCAGGGCCCCTCCTCTTCCAGGGACAGGCACCTGGGGCCCTGTGGCTGGACAAAGCCATGAGCAGACGTCAGAAGAGATTCTTTGAGCTCTCCTGAGACCTCACAGGCTGTAGGGCAGTCCCAGGAACGACCTACAATGCTGTGGAGCTGAGGGGGGCGGGGTGACGGGTAGGACTTAACTGCATATTCATGAGTTCGCTATCTTTGTGGTTTGCAGGCTTCATGGAAGGTTCCTGGATCCAAAGATATGTGAAACTCAAGGAATCACTGTACAGGAGATTTTCAGTTGCGCACAGACTCTTCTTTTTAATTGTTTAAAAAATGAAACCAACAGCCAAGAGAGGCACTAATGTGGGAGAGAAAGAGGAAGCTTTCAGAAAGTTATAAAATGGTTCTCTTTCCCCCTCCCTACCTCCCACTTCTTTGCTCAAAAATAAAAATAATTGCCTGGTTTTGTTTGTAAACTGAAACACCCCATGCCCACACTGCTCCTGTTGCCAGGTTTGTGTGTCTGTAGTGTGTCACCAGTGCCCTTTGGAGCTCCTGAGGCAGGCAGAGGGCCGTCTCCCCATCTCTACCGGGAGCATGACATGGGGAGCATGAGCACTCCTCTTCCCCTTAAACAATGAAAATGGATAGTTCTTGGAAACTGTGGGGAACGGGAGCAGTGGGCTTGGCTCAGCACGGACACACGGCCATCCATCTGCCCGCTGGCCCCAGGGGATGTGGGCAAGGTGCCTCCTGCTCTCACACACAGACACAGACAATGGCAGCCGCCTCCTGCAGCCCGGCAGAGAACAATTCCAGCCATGCAAACCCACACATTTACATTAAATGCATCCCAGCTTGGCCCCCGGTGGCTCCCGGGTGGGCTAATTTACATATTCATGAGCTCATTATGTATTCATGAGCTGACTGAGTTCATGGTACTATCTGTGCATATGCACGGACCCACAACTCACTGAAAAATAAACTGCAATGAATTAAAATCGTGGGTATGTGGACTGTGAATATGTGGGGGGTTCACTGTATATTAAATATTCCATATTATTACTGACACATTTCACATCAGCTTCTACAATAAATGGTTGAAAATATTTCAGGTTTGACAGTGCACTAACACTTCCACTATGGAACATAAGGAACATTTAAAATCTAAGATGTGAAGGAGAAAAAAGACAAAGGCAGAGCAAAATAGTAGCAGTGATCTTTTTTGTTCCATGATTTCTATCTTCATTTTTCAGTTTCAGGGTGTGGCTTTGTCTATTTGCTTTATAGGCCAGAAAAAAAAGGAAAGGATTAGTTGCAGGAAATACAAAGAGAATGACTGGTTGGGAAGGACCATGGCAGGAAGTGCGATGTTGATGAAAAAAGGAAGCGAGAGCCACAAGGGAAGTAGTCCATCAGACAGGGTCAGGAGAGCTGAAAACAGAGTTCTGTGCAATGACATGATCACTGAGCTCACTGAAATGACTTCTGTGTCTCCCAAAGCCAAATTCTGGAGGAGTTACTATAGGAAAGTATTTAGCCTTCCTCTTAGGTCATATAAACACTGACTGGTTGTGGGGAGGAAGATGACAACATGGAAACTACATGACTGAATGATGAGGTGTGAAATAATGATTTTTCTCTTTCAGCAAGGCTAAACTACAGGTGAGAATAGAATGCAGATATAAAGTACTTACTTACCAATGTCCCTGCAATTCTACTTCTGCATATTTGGTAATTAAAGTAGAAAGGTGTGGTTAAGTAAATCCCTGTTGCGAAATCTCACTGGTCACAGTAGCTTAGTTTTAACGGAATATTTCTCTAACTTCCTCTTTTGACAGGCAAGAAAGATAATGCAGCATTGTACACCATGTACTCTCTTGCATTATATTGTTACATCTGTAAGTGGAACATTATGTATTCAAATCCCTTCCACAGCTGCATGCCTGCACAGCAGTATGACAAGGCAGTAGTAAATAGGCTGTCATTAGTGACTTTTCAAGAAGACTTAGTTTGTCAGCTACCAAACTTAGTCAGTCAAATTAACTTTTAAGCCTATGTACTTCTGTGCTCACCTTACCTGCATGTACGAAATTCAGGTTAATATACCTATGAAAACACGTATCTTTTAATTTGACCTTAGGAGTCTCACATTCCTGTGGTAATAATTCCTGTGGTATTGCATGGGTGGGTCTGTTTTATCATGGCATACCTAAATATGTAATGCTATTGGTATGAACATCATACCAATGAATGTTACAACAAATGTGTAACAATTAATTTCTTCTACAGACAAATGATCATGGTGCGTAACTTCCAATGTAGGAAAACTCTCATTCTGAATGGAAAACATGTCTGAGGTAGAATGGTACTGGACAATCACATAATTTTCCCTTTGTAAAAGTACTTCAAGGTTTTCTTTAATCAAAGTTATAAAAATGAAAAGTATGGGGGAAAAAAATCTAGTTTTCTAACTGAGGCAAATGGTTTTTCCTTGGCAGTCTCCTGTATAGGCATGCTAGTGGATGAGAACTGAATAACTCGAAACCCAACATAAGATCCTTAAATATGAACAGCTCACTTCTATAAATATCCAACATCAAGAGGCAGAGAAGATGGAAACTAGAATGCAAAGAAAAATTGCACCATGTGTCCTGGTTCCATCCAGGACTAGGTTAATTTTTTGCAGTACAGTCTTACCACTGTATTTGCAGATTATGGGTTTCCTGTGGGTTCCGCGAATTGCCCAATCTGAATAAGGTTCACAGAAAAAACTCTCCAAATGTGCGACCCCGAATCATGGCAAAACCCGCGAATACACGAACCTGGAAGCATGAATCAGCAATTGTGAATTGATGCAAAAGGCGCAAATACATGAATACGTGACCACAAATTGCGGCAAAAAATGCGAGTACACAAATATGCAAACCTGGAAGTGTGAATACGCAAGTACTGTGCATGCATCGGCTGGGAAAACTCTGCTAATCCACGTGGATTATTAGTGGATTAAGAAACCACGAATCATCGAGGCCATGACTCAGAAGGTGCAAATGAGTGAGGTATTACTGCATGGCTGCAGCTGGGCTGAGCTCCCTGCTCTCTCTTTTGTACACTTTTGTAATTAATATTGGTGCCATTACTGTTTGTTTTCTTCTCTTAACCTGTGATCTTTTTCTTTTGTACCTCCAGTTCTCCTCTCAAATCCACTGCAGCAGGGAGGGGAGAGGAAAAAGGAGAAGGGCAAGCAGCATGTATTTTAAAGTTTCAGTGGGAACACTGAATTGGTGAGTACCATTCCTAAACCATGACACCATGTTAATACTGGAGTAACCTACCAGTTGATCACTGGATTCGCTTACATTCGCTTTCTGTCCTTAAAGAAACAGGTGAAAAGATGTTTTTAAATTTGAGACTACCATATGGTAGAAAAGAAAATGTGTAAGTACTTAGGAGGCATGATCTGTTTGAGAATCTAGAAATACTGTGCTGCTACATGTATATGTACCTGAATTCAAGTCACTTTTTTTTAGAAATACTTGGAGAGGAGCAAGCCACTAGCTTCCTCTTGATAGATAAATTACATCTGTATTATCTCCTTTCAAACAGGTGCTTTTCTAGAATTCTTTGATATTTTTCCCCATATGTCCTGGTTTCAGCTGGGATAGAGTTAATTTTCTTCTTAGTAGCTGATAAATGCTGTATTTTGAATTTAGTTTGAAAATAATATTGTTAAAACATGACAACATAAAAAAAAGGAAAAAAGATATGTTGAAATCATTAAGTGTACATGACAGGGAAAACAAATCAAAGAACCAAATCAAAACAAAAAACCAAACCCAGTTCTGGAAGGCAGTGGTAGATACAGTGGCCAGGTTCTTACATCAATTAAATTGCAGCTCTTAAATTAATATGACTAACAAAGAAAAGACTTGGAAGACTTCTAAACATAGACCAGTGAGCCAAAATGAAAGTACAATACCTCAGAAATATTTAATCTTTTGCCTTAGAACACACTTATTCTTTTTTAAGAAAACAAAAGGAAAACTAATGATTCAAAAGGACTCACATAATTTCAGAAAATAGCATTATACCCATTGCCAGATTATGTCAAGAGGAGAAGGAATGATCTCCTTACAGCTGAAGACCAACAAAGAAAAGACCTGTGTAACCTTCCTACTGGTTTCTTTCTTCCCACACAGCACTGACAAATATATCCAAGAGCTGGCATTAAGTCATTTCACCTGTTTCAGCGCTGCAAGAAACAGGGTCACACTGAATCCATACATGTTTCATAAAAGCCATTCTGCTGCCTATTGCTCTCCATCTGGTATTCTTCCACACCTGGATCAGCTTCTCTTTTTGCACAGCTTTCTCCTGTTCTCAGATTATCTTTATCTGATGTCACCCTCCTGTGTAAATGCAAGTGCACCATGCAGTACAATTGTCTCCAGTTAAAACTTGTTTATAAGTACGTAAATGCAGTAAAGGGTACACACCTCCTCAGAGTGGCCACGCTTTTCTCTCCTGTGCTTCAATATAGCCCTATCATGATCCCTTGGATAGATCCCTGTTCTTTTTAGAGAGCATCTTTCAATCATTATGCCTTGCTCTATCCAGGTGCAAGATAAGCTAGGGATCCAGCTCATGTTTTTCTCAAACAGCCTCATCAATTTCGCACCGACTTAAAGCAACATTGCACAGTCCTGATTATTTACCATAAGGTCTAAGCATGCAATTACAATCAGAATCACAGCTGCAGACTCCTCAGATACTCTCCAAGTGAATGCCACCCTCTGTAGGTTTGATAGTTGCATAGAAACGAGCTGAAAGTGGAAAAAAAAAAGTCCTTTTAAGTGCATTTCAAACTGGGCACTGCCCAGGGTTCAGTGCCTTACGAGTT
This sequence comes from Pitta sordida, assembly GCA_013390025.1. Lineage (NCBI taxonomy): Eukaryota > Metazoa > Chordata > Aves > Passeriformes > Pittidae > Pitta > Pitta sordida. Next base: position 402,302 of record WEKX01028396.1, on the reverse strand, counting down.
TTGGAGAGGTTACATGCCGCCACATTATGGGGGCTTCTCGCCACTTCTGCCGATGTCCCTGGGAGCCGGCCAGAGATGAGCTTACATGCAGCGCCATGTCTTTCTACACCTAGCTGGAGGCCCTGCTCACTCACAGGAGTGTATCTTTCTACGCCCAGGAGGGGGACCCCAGCCAGGTATAGAAAGACATGTCCCTGTGCATGAGCCCATCCATGGGCAGCTGTGGAAGCTTTATATAGAGATTTTCTCAATGGTTTAATGTTATCAAACTGCCATGAGGATCCCTGGGCTGGCCGGGGCAGCCATGCTGCCAGCAGTGGCAGTGGAGGGCTGGAGGGCTGTGTTGCTAGAACAGCTACTGGAGAAGACAGAGCAGGGCCGCAGCTGCGCATAGGAACCCGTCTCCCAGCAGCCAGCACTGGGTGGGGTGAGGCTGAGGTCCCGGGCAGCCAGGGTCTCTGGCTAGGCATAGAAAGACATGTCCCTGTGAGCTAGCCCATCTGTGGGTGGCTGCCAGGACAGCCAGAAAGCATACTGTAACACAATCCTGTTCTGTCCCATGATGTCAACAGCTGGTGAGGAGGGGGACATTTCTGCGTAGGCACTCTGTGTCTAGGTGAGCGACCGCCGGCCCGGCTCACCTGCCCAGTGCTGCAGCTGCATGCAGGGACCCCTCTTTCAGCAGCCAGCTCTGGGCAGGGGTGAGGCTGAGGTCCTGGGCAGCGGGGGCCCCCAGCTAGGTGTAGAAAGACATGTCCCTGTGTGTGAACCCATCTCTGACTGGCTCCTGGCTCTCTGCCAGCTGCCTTGCAGTGCTATGGGTGGTGGCGGAGGTTTCCTCTGACCTCAGCAGTGGCAGTGAAAGCAGTGAAATCATGACCACAGGGAAGCCTAGGAGATTCCCTGCCTGGAGAGGGCTCAGAATTATGCTGTTCTCTTCCCTGACCCATCCGAGTGCGCTGGGCAGTGCCAGGAACACCCTCCAGCACTCAGCATCTGAGGGGGGCGGGGAAACAGGTGTGGCATATTTGCATATTCATGATATGCATGCATGCATATCTTCGTGGAAAAGGGGATTCGCGGCACCAGAGGAGACCTGAACCCCCACGAATTTCAAGGGTTCACTGTATTTCATAGCCGTCTTGTTAAGGCAACTTTCCTGTCTGACCATTCAGGAGCACTCTGGCAGTCACACTCTCACCACCAGAGGCTGGTGACTCCAGTGAGCCATTTGTCTCCCTACACACCCCACTCTCACACAGTCAGACCAGGTTTCCTTGCGGTTTGACCCCAGGTTTCCCATGGCTCCTGACTCTTGCTGTGTCTTGGAGTGTTTGGTCACCTGGCTGGTGCCGCAGTCCCCTGTGCCCTTTCTTTTGCAAAGGGTTGGCATTTCATGACCTCTTGCCAACACCCAGAGCTCAATCTGCAGCTAGCACTGCAGCTGCACCCCGGGGTACCTGCAATAAGCACATTCCTCACCACTGCCAACTGGGATTCATTCAGTATACAGTCGGGTCTCCTATATTGCGGACCTGCAGTCTTAATTGGGGTCTGTGAAGCCCTACTTCTGCGTTGAATGGCAGCCATGCTGCCACTGCCCGCGCTGCCACTGCCGCCCGTGCCGCTGCCTCTGCCACCACTGCCGCCCACGCCGCCACTGCCGCCCAAGCCACCACTGCCACCACCCGCGCCACCACCGCCGTCCGCACCACCACCGCTGCTGCCACCGCTGCCGCAGCAGCAGGTCGCGCATGTACAGTTGCAAAAACGGGTCTCCTTCATTGCTAAAAAATCACACCGCTAAGATCTGAAGCCGCAGTATGGGGGGTGTGAAGTTGTGAAGTGCAAGAGGGCTGACTGTATCTTAACATTTAGCGAAGTTTCTCTAAAACTGTTAGACATTCTTAACATGAAAAGACCTTCTTTTTCCAATTTGTTACTTCTTATCCTATTCCAGTGGCCATGAAACAAAACAATTCTGTTCCTTTTTGCAGCAACTTTTTCAATATTTGAATTGTAAACACATTTGTCCTCATTCTTCACTAGATGAAACATGTCCAGTTACTCCAACCCTGGGTTAGGGTTTCCAAATTGCTTATAATTCTTGTTTCTCATCTTTGGATTTTCTTCAGCTGATGTACATATTTGTTTGGAGTGTAGTCCCCATATCTAGACATGCTATTATATAGCTAAGATTTTAGCAAGCTTATAAGTCAAAGGAAATTAATTTGTTCTTCCCTATAAATTTTAAATTATCATTATTATGTTGAGTAAATACTATTTTTATTATATAACATTCTTCTTAGGAGTTTTATTGGGAGTTCACTGATGTACAGTTTCCCCAGATTACATTATACAGCATTTTATAATTTCTTCCATTTCATTGGTATAACTACATTATTTTGCCATTGCTCAAACATCATCTCTGATCAAGAATGACAACTACCTAGCTGAACAGGCAGAAATTGTGCATATCCATTCTCACAGGTGTGGTCACTTAACCTTGGCTGAACACCAGATGCTCACCAAAGCCACGCTATCACTCCCCCTCCTCAACTGGACAGCAGGGAGAAAGGATCATGGGTTAAGATAAGGACAGGGAATTCTCCCACCAACTATGAACACAGGCAAAACATTCGACTTGGGAAAACTAACTGAATTTATTGCAAATCACAGAATCACAGAATATTCTGAGTTGGAAGGGACCCACAAGGATGATTGAGTCCAACTCTTAAACAGCACCACTGCCTCCCTGGTGGGAATTGAATCCCCGGTCTCCCTCATGAAGAGACGGGGACACTCACCACTGTACTAAAGTGGATGTACAATCAAAAGTTAGAGTAGGAAATGAGAAATAAAACCATATGATAAAATACCTTTCCCTCACTCCTCCCTTCTTCCTGGACACAACTTCACTTGTGACTTCTCTACCTCTTTCCCCCCAGCCACAAGTGAAACTGTAGTCAGTTCATTGTACATTGTGTACACCGATGCTCCTTTCCTCCCCAGGGGAAGGACTCCTCAAACTCTTCCCCTGCTCCTGCATGAGGTCCCTCCCATGAAAGACAGTTTTCCACAAACTTCTCCAACACGAGTCCTTCCCGTGGGTTGTAGTTCTTCCCAAATTGCTCTAGAATAGTGTTTTTTCCACAGAGTGCAGTCCTTCAGGAACAGACTCTCCAACATTTGTCCTTCACAGGGTCATAAGTCCTGCCAGAAGACCTGCTTAAGTGTGTGCTCCTCTCGATAGGGTCACAGGTTTTCCCAGGACCCTGCTCCACTGTAGGCTTCTCATGGGGTCATGGCTTCCTTCGGGCATCCACCTCCTCTGGTGTGGGGTCCTCCATAGGATGTAGGTCTGCCTCACCACGGTCTGCACCTTAGGCTGCAGGGGAATCTCTACTCCAGAGCCTGGAACAACTTCTCCCACTCCTTCCTCACTGACCTGGGTGTCTGAGGAGCTGTTTCTTTCAAACATTCTCAGGTTTTTTCTTCTGCCAGTGGCAGGTCTGTCTTGGAGCCAGCTGGCATTGGCTCTGTGGGACATTAGGGAAGACTTCTGGCATCCTCTCACAGAAGCCATCCCCGTATCCCCCTTGCTATCAAAACCTTGCCATACAAACCCAATACAACAGACTATTCAGTAGATCCAAGAGGTCTTTCCACCTTTATCTGTGTCACAGGCTGATTCATCCATAAGAAGTGGATAATATGCTGAAGTCTAGGCTGCCATATGTATTGTGTCTCTCTATTTGTACACGAAAAACAACCATTAGAACTGTAATCTCCCGGTTCTGATGACAGGAAAGAATTTAAGAAATTCTGAAGAAAAAGAAATTATAGTTGTACCCCTTCATTTGCAAGAAACGAGTCGTGTCAGAGGCCTTGGAAAACGTCAAACTTGCAAATACGCGCAGATCATTAATATGCACGCAGGCCACACCCATTGCTCCACCCTCAGCCAATCAGGAGCACTGGGGAGCCTCTTCAGCTCCTCCCCATGGGCTCTCACAGCTCAGGGGAGGAAAGGGAAGTGTTTCTGTGCCGTCTGCCTCGGGAGACCCCCCCGAGAATCCCTAGACTTCTCTTTGGTCACGCTGTTGCTTCTGCATCTGCAGCCAGGGCTGGGCTGCTGCAACCGTGCATGCTCGCATGGCCCCGCCGGCAGCGCAAACCTCGCGCTGCTCCTCCCCCACTCCCTGTCCCCGGTGGCTGGCCCCACATCGTCCCAGCCCACCGGGGCTGCGAGCGTGGTGTGGCTGTGGGGTCGGCACCGTCCCAGCCACCTCTGCAGCCGCCACCTGGGTGCTGCCACCGCGCATGCTCGCCATGCCTCTGCAGTGGGGAAGGGGTGTCTTCGTGCCGCTTATGGCGGGGTGTCGAGGTGTCAGTATTGGAGTTTCTTTCCGTTTAACATCCACCGATCTTGGGAGAGGCAGCACTGCCCGGGCTTTGACTGGGCTTAGAGTAACAAGGAATGACATGTCTTGTGGCGGTGCTGCTCTGGGTCTCAGTAGCCGCCTGGTGCGTACTGCAGCGTGACCCTTCCACTGTAGGGACTGGGCATGGAGACACACAGGACTGGGTCAGGGACTGAGGCACGGTGCCACAGGGCTCTAAACCCCACAGCGGGCCGGAGAAACTGTGCGCCCACCCCACGCGGCCGGGCCCCACTGGGAGCGCCGGCACCGCCCCTCAGCGAAGCAGAGGCACTGAGTATGTGTCAGCTGGGGAACCTCGCAGATGCCTGAAACTGATTTGCGGGGATATACTGTATATCTATTCTTAAACACTCAGGGTTTAAACCTCCTGCCTTTTTGTTTCCCCAAAATTCTTTTTCCTGTGTTGTCACCGGAGATGTGAAAAGGAAAAAAAAAGTGTTATTACAGCTGAATACTGGTGGCTCTTTTTGTTTCTGGACTAGTAACAGTATCTAAAGACAATCAGGAGATTAACCAATGGAGATTACCTATGAGGTATGAGGATGATAAAGAAATTGTCAAAACCAAAGCCTGCACAATTTCCTAGCATGCTTAGGTTCTCTACTGGCAATGCCAAATCTGAACAGCTTGTGTTCACACAGCACTAGAGCATGGCAAATAAACATGCTACAATTTTAAGATGCTCTTGGTTGAGATACCCTGCTAATGGAAATTCTGTGGCTATCTAAAAGCATGGGAAAAACAGTGCTTAGCAGTTGAAATCACTTGCAATGCTATATGGAACTATTTTAAAACCTCCGCTAATGTAGTTAGATAGAATCCAGAATCTTTGATTATAAAAACCAGATGGAAGACATTTCTGTCACACAATGCAATGAAATCTGTTCCTCGCCAAGCATAAGCACAACCCTCAGTGGATGAGGCTGGGTAAGTGGAAGATACAGCTGAAAAGAATTCACTGATCTGATGCCTCTCTGACAGGGCTGATGATGAACAAGAAGCAGCCTAACCAGGTAAAGCCAAAAGAGCTAAGATGGATAGTTTCCTCCAAGGGCCCCAGGTTAAACCATTTCTTTGCAGAACAGAGCTCATTTCAGCCTCTGCATATCTCATTTGACCCTCTTGATACCCCTCTCTGTGTGACTTCTCTCCAGCCCAAAGCAAACAGTCCTAACCCCTCAAATGAGAGAGGTAAAACCTGCTGCCTTTATAGGGGTATCCTGACCTTTGGATGTGACGTATGTTTCCCAGGGACACTGTGCTTTTGATAACTGGCATTTTCTGACAAATACACATTTTCAATGCTGCTGCGATGGAAATATACTGCGTATGTCAAACAAGAATCTGCATAATTTTTCTTTCACTGGGGCCTTTCTCTCTCTGTGACTGACATATAAAGGAGTGAAACTATGTCCGACTTCAACTCTTCCCAATGTTTCCAACTTTACTTCCTTTACTCCTGTACACCGAAGCATAACAACTACAAAAATGTTGATTTTCATAGGGAAAACAAGAAGCTCCATCTCTCTGTTCTCTGTTCAGTCTTGTACTCTTCACGTGCCATGTGCATACGCACACATACACTGCCTGTCATGGCAATATAGGCCCACCATAGTCAGAGGATGGCCTGCCATCTTTTCTCACTGCAAAAAGATTCAAAGTCTGAAATTTGTACAGCAGTTTTTTGTAGTTTTGTTGTCAAGAAGAACAGCAGATAAGATTCGAGTTCCTTGCAGTGTAAGGATTGTTTAAGAACATATGTCCCTCTGATTAGAAATTACTTTAGACAGCCAGTGTTCACAGTTCCTGTGGAGATAAATTTGCTGGTCCTTCAGGGCAGAATAAATACTAAAAAAGGGAGAATGTTTCCTAAATGGCTTCAGGAGAGTTTAAAGAGCTGGGAGGACAAAGCATAAGATCACAATAATTAACTGGTGTTATGTTTATTCCCATCTCAGCTGAAAGTGGTTACTGGCAGGGAAATTTATACATTTTAAACTTGTGAATTTATCATTTTGTGCACAGTTGGAATCACAGCTTCTCTAATTTGTATTTTTCTACAATTGTACTGATGGAAAGGCAATGTGAGAAACAGGAAAATCTAAGTGTCAAAAACTGTTATAGTAGAATCATATGCTGGAGTGGTACTTGGAAAAAATAACGAGGTTGGCTGCACAGATGTCAGGTTTTCTATGCTGCTTTAAAACAGTAACCAGCTTTACATCAGCCCAATGTCAGCTATCTGCAAAGTCCTCAGAAATCTATTTAAGTTCCCCATGCATGACTTGTAGCCTGAAGTGGATGTTGGGGATATTTGGAAGTGAAATGGCAAACCAAATTACATTGTGGGGGCTCTACAGGTCTGAAGAGATCTTAAAACTTTTTTTTTTTTAATCTTCATGGCTAGGCTCCATGTTCACGTGGCTGATATTGTTGGAAGATGCTTCTGACTAGTGTTTGGACAGAAACTCTCAACACATACAAGTTGTAACCCTCTATGAATCAGAGATAATCACCTGTCATACAGTAAAGGTGTAGAAGCAACAGAAAAAGCTGGACAGTGGAAAAAGCTATTTAGGTCACCACACACTTTTAATATTTATTTATTTTTAGTCAGAATTTGCACATTACCTAAATTTCATAGTGTTCTCTAGTTTCTGCACATCTAGACAACTTAGGAAACAGTAATAAGAAACAAAGTAATTTCTAAAAAATGGTGGCTCCAGATATTTCCTGGCAGATGCCATTCATTCCTTGCTACTGGATTTCCCCTTTTTATTTTTTTCCTAGGACATAGTGTTTCACCAGTGCTTTTAGTGCTGATGAATGCTAAGTGTACGCACTTACAATGTGGAGTACATTGCATTGAAGTTTTCAGGACATTCTGTACATGCTGTATTGACCTATGTATTCCTTCTGGAGCTTGCACAAGGACATAGCAGCTATGAGTCATCACTCAAGAATGATATTTAAATAGGGGAAAGTGGAAGAGAAAAAACAACTAACAAGAGTCCAGGGAAAAGCAAGTACCTAGCAGCCTGTGGTTTTTAGAGACAGAATTACAGGGTTTTTTCCTTTTAACCATTTTGCCAGGAAATCCCATGAAACTCAGAACCTTGTGGTTACACTACAACTAGCCTGAGTGGAAAGACTGTATCAGAGCATAATGCTGACTTTGTCTAACTGTAGTGAAGTAGTCACTGGGCAGGCATGTCTCTCCACTAGAGTTTCACAGTGAGAAATTTCAGGAATGCACACATGCACAACCCCTTTTTATCAATGAAGATAGTCTTGTCTTAAAGAAGAAACTTCTAGAACCTGGAGCAATTGTACAATGCATGTACACATTTTTAACCTTTTCAAATATCAGATGTCTCAAGTTAAATGGCCAAAAAGTAAAGTCAAATGAAGACAAGCTGTGTTGGGAGGATGAGAAGTGTTAGAATAGACTTTTCCTGGGTAAGTTAGTCCTCAGCTTGTACCTTCTCCTGAAGCAACTAACACTGATTACTATAGGAGAGAGCATACTAGATTAAAACACTCTAATCTACCAAAGTCATGCTTTACTTGCTGTAGAATGCCCAGAAAAACATCTTGCTAGAACATAACTTTTCCTGATGATTTCTGCTTTGTTTCTATAAGTGTTTTTCTGTACTATAGGCAAGATAATTTTCTTTCTAGGGACTATGGGTTGGCAAATGAAATGACATATTTTTTGCAATGTTGTCAGAATTTAATTTTTTTGTTTGCTTATTTTTTCCATAATTTTTGACAAGAACAGACAAAAAAACCCAGAGGAAAATAAGTGGTAATTAAAATGTGGGGGAAGAGAAAGTGAAGTACAGCACAGAGAGGAAATTGGATTCTGCTGGCTAAGAAAAACAAATAGAACATGGTGGATGAACAGTAAGAAGTAAAAGGAACAGTGAAGGAACTTTCTTGTCCTCTTACTGTGGAAAGACAGGATGGCACCACAGGTGTTAAAAAACTAAACTAAACTAAAAGGATCATTAAGCCAGAATCCATCACTCAGGTTTTCCCAGCTGTTCTCAGAATGACTGAAATGGATTAATTCACAGTCTGTACAAAATGAGCAGACAGTTATTTTCTAAAGAAGCATTGTTCAAATCCCTATACTTAACCCTTCTACAACATAGTTCTTGTGTTGAAAACCTCTGCTGGGAGGCCTATTACAGCAAAAGCATGGCAACTAAACTTCTAATGGGCTCAGAGAAGAATCACAACAGCAGGGAAGAAGTAGAGTGGGTGTAAAAGTTCGTATGCTCCTACCCACACCTCACCTCTTCTGAGAAGAGAAAATCACTGTCAGTCATCTATCCAAGGCAGAAGGTTATCTTTCAAAAACACCTGCAAGAAAAATACCTTATTTTACTGTACAGTCGGCCCTCTTCCACTTCATGCCCAAAGATAGTGGCTTCCACTTCATGCCCACAGATAGTGGCTTCACATCTTCGCTGCGTGATTTTTCAGCGATTAAGGAGGCCTGTTTTGGGACTGCGCATGCACGACCTGACAAGCATGAATATTCAAAGTAGGCAGTCATGAATATGCAAATCCCTCCACCACGACGCCCCGGGCTCCCACACTGTGGCTTGGCTCAGGGCAGGCAACTGTGCCGTGGCAGTACAGCGGCGAGCAGAGCCTGCCCCAAGCTGGCCATGGTGGAGCCGAGCCGGGCACGCGCCACTCCCGCCCCGGCTCTGCTCCCCTTCCGCGGCGCCCACCCCAGCTCCACTCCCCTCCTGCAGAACCTGCTCCTCTCTGAGCGAGGAGGCTTCATGCAGTTATGAAAGATTTACACACTCTCAGGTTAGATGCGGTGTCCAAGATTTTCTTGAGGTAGACATCTACCCTGAGTATGGAGAGATCAGGTCTACCCAACCAGAGAGACAACAGGACAGTGGTGGGGGTGGCTTCCCGCCCCTCTGTTGCCGGCTGAGCGGAAAAATTTTTCCCAGCATGGGGTGGCCGTGGGCACTGGGAAGCACCGACACAAACACCAACACACAGCAGGGAAACACGCCGAAACAGCAACGGAGCACTAGGGGGGTGAGGGTGCCAGGCAAATTTGCATATTAATGAGCTGCCATTCTATATGGATGGAGGGCTTCGCGGGAGATGGAAAAGACGCGCGGTACCGTGGTATAGGAGACCCGACTGTATTAACACTCAACTAGAGGAGGACAACACCAGCTGCACCATCACATCACAGACTGGCTTTGGGGTTGACATCAGTTTAACAGGGATGCAAAGTTCAGCTCCTTGCTTCTACCTTGCCACCCCTTTTCCTCTGTTGATAAACTCTTTATGGAGAAGTACTTTACAGCAGATAACATACATTGTCAGTTTGAAATGTGACTTTACGGAGAGAAAAATAGTTTGGGTTGTTTTTATTTTTTTTCCATCCACCTCTTCAGTGACCTAATTAACAGTGCAGCTTCACATATCATTGATCTGATTCACTGAAGTGGAGGTAAATTGCATTAGTGAAGGAGAAGTATGTACTAGGAGGAGTAAATACCTTGAGGATCTGGATTTGATGAAGAGAAAACAATATTTGGAAGAACTATTTTGGATCATCTGCTGAAGGGCTGTCTCTTTGTGGGAACACTGGGAGAAGCTGTGTCAGTTGAGGTTTTGAAGTCCTGAAAAGCTCTGGCCCATGACACCAGCCTTGCTCCTGGGTCTGATCACCAGCAATTCTACTGCTTTCCTAACAGCTGTTTCCTTGGAACTGCCATGTAGACAGCGTTAGTCATCCTTGATGGAAAAGGTGATGTACAAATGTTCAGGCTCCAGCACCAGTCACCTCTTGTGGGGGAGGGCAGCAGCATGAGGTTGGAATCTCTTTCCACTTGTTTCAAGTTCATCTGAACTGGTTGCTGCTACCAGAGAATTAAATTGTATGTGTATTCACCCATTCTTCCATTGGTAGCTGCAATAGTAATGTACTTTCATTTAAATTATGAGACAGCAACAGCTTAAGCCACAAGAAGAGGTTAGAGGCATTTCTATTCCTAAAGAACTGTTCCCCCCATCCCTTTGCATTGAAACTTAAAATCAGAAATAAAATTTAACAACTTGTTCCATGAACTTTTGGAAGTACAGGCCACAGGCAGCACTATACATAGGCATTCCTACAGAGCAAAACTAGGAGGCCTCCAGAGCAGCTCTGGAGCTGCTATACTTGTTTAACAGGTTTAGCTAGCCCTTACACAACACTCCTGGAGCTGTCAGCATTTCCAGCACACTAGCCATCACCTTCTACAAACTGTGAACTGACAACATCTTCTTCCTTATCTGGGAAGAAGATGAGGCACAGTTAAAAACAAAAAAAAGTTAGAAAGCTCCTCTGTATGGCTTCTCATACAGGAATCTGTGCATGGGATTGTCTTTCTCCATGTGCTGGGGAGAGTCCTTCCTGCTAACAATAAATAGTAAAAAAGATAAATGCAGTGGAAAACCTGTAGATACAAGCCTATACTTGTATCCTCTCTAAAACCATTTCATCTGCTGAGCCTGGGAGACAGCACTGATGCTGAAGATTCTCAAGTATATCAAATCAAAAACATTTGTGACTCAATACTTCTGGACACAGGCACTGTTGACATTTCTGTGCAAGGATCTCTAGCTGTTCAGTGCCTAGAAGGTCACTCCTCCATGGTTAACTATTCTCAGACCTCTTTCACAGGGATAACCCGGTCTTTTCTCACCCAAAAGCCTTGCTTGGATTCAGCTTTATATTTTCTGTGTGGAACAAATAAATAACTACTCTTTGATTGACAAATTCTGTCACTTAGACTCTAAGCAAAGATGTACTTTATTAATACTTGTTTATATGTGAAGCTGTTGCTGAGTAGATCCATGTGTGGAAACTCTGAGTAAGGAATATACATGAAGCTATTTCAGAGGAGCCATTGCACTTTTAAATTCATTGCCTCCCCCAACTCACATTAACTTCAAAGTGCAGTTCAACCAAACAATATAATTCAGAGCTTGTCTACCTGCTAATATAACATTGATAATCCAAGACAGAATGATCTTCATGATAGTTAAGAAGAGGTGAGAATAGCTGTTGTGCTCTTAAATTTACATCCCAGCTTGTTTCACAGTACAGTCGGCCCTCTTGCAGTTTGCGCTGCCCATATTGCAGCTTCAGATCTTAGCGGCATGATTTTTTAGCGATGTAGGAAACCTGTTTCGCAACTGCGCATGTGTGACTTGCCTCTGCGGCGGTGGTGGCAGTGGAGGCATGGGCAGCAGCGGGGGCAGCACGGGCGGCGGCTGTGGTGCAGGTGACGGCAGCGGGGGAGGCGGCGGCAGCAGGGGCAGCGGTCGCCATTCAACGTGGAAGTCAGGCTACGCGGGTCCCAAATAAGACTGCGGGTGCGCGATAAAGGAGACTCGACTGTATCTCATTTATACAGACAGCCCTTGAACTTTTTTTGTGCTGTGTCACACTAAAACGCTGAACTTTGGTAGGGAGAACTCCATCCGTTCCATGATGACGTGATATAAAGGATGTTTATGTACAAATATGAGTATTTCAAGGGAAAAATTAATCTGAAGGGTTACTTGAATAAAAATTCCTGTACAGGAGCCAGTGCTATTGGTCTTCATTAATGCCTCTATTTATGAATTTTTAACATTGAGTTTGTTATATTGCCATCATGTCACTATGTCTAAGTAATAATTTCCTTTGCCTCATCACACTTAATTTCATGGAAAGGTCCTCTTGCAGTTCAAAGTAAAACCTCTCTGAGACTCAAAATGCATTCCAAGCACAACGTGCATACATTAATATAGGTGCTGTAACTATGGTTGATGATTAGTAGTGATTGAATATTTATTGCCAAAGAAAAGATGAAGTAAAGCAAAAATATTCTTGGCTTTTATAAAACTTCTCTAATATTTCAACATTTATAATTTTAAGTTTTTTAATTCCTGATTTCTTATTTGACTAAAAAAGTAAAAAAAAAAATAATCAGCCATCCCAGTCTCCATGACTAAAGGAGCCATAGGAGCAAAAATTCAAAGAATGGGTGAAGTTATAGTGCAAGAAATACGGCTGCCAAATTTTTTTTTTGTTTTCAAATCATGGGCAAAAGAGCCTCAGGTATGGATACATATCTATTTGCAGTGTCGGTTGGTACAAACATGTAACTATCTAAAGAAACACCTCTTAGTAGAGGCAAGGTCTGCTGTTAAATGTCCTATGTTCAAGGACAACAGCATAATCTTGATGCCCTTTTATAAACTTTACTTTTATTGATGCATGTCTTCTCTGCCTGCCAGATGTGACCAGATTGCCTAAATCACATGAGAACAACAATCTGGATTTGGCTTTAGGACTTGATCACATGAGAACACAGGAACAGGTCAGCTGCCATGACCTACTTAGCTTTCTGGGAGGCAACCTCTTGATCACGATAAAGCCATTGTGTAGGAGGGCACCCATGATAGAGATTTTTCTGTACCAATGAGAAATAGCAAGTTAGCTTCTGATGGAGAAATCTGTCTAGTCCTGTGGGGAGTGGAGTATGAGGGGGCAATGAATGGTTGTGCCTCTCCTTTTCTTTTGAGCAAACAATGTTTTCCTCCTGGCAGTTTACAGTCTGCTGGCGACCAGCTCAGCTCTGAAATACGAGCTACGGTAGGTGGGGGGAGGGAAGGTCAGCCTGAAAGGGTGTGGGAGAGGATTTCCATTCCAGACACAGGCTTTTAGTTAGAGCACTATTGTTCACTCATGAGTTATTTGAATAATCAATGAGAAAAATTCTCCCTCTTCCCCCGTTTTTTAGCAATCCTAATGCAAACATAAAGGAAGATAGGTTTTTTTTAATACTGTATATATTTCACTTGTTTTGTAGTCTTGATTGCATTGACTATTTCACAGTAAAACTTCAAAATACTTCTGCCTTTTCATTTTATATGTGGATGTACAGTTTGCTTGAAAATATGTGTCCTGCTCAAATTACATTAAGAAAACATTGGAACTATGATAAACACCCATTATATATACATAAATTAGTGCTATTTTGAATTCTGCTGCAGTGTCTCATCACTTTTCCGCATTCTTCTCTCCCTCCAGGAAACTATTCTTTATATACCTCTCTTGGCATTTGGAGAATTAGTCTCTGTGCTATCAAACACTGAAAACTTTGTGTAACCCCAGAATTAAGGAATTCACAAATGAGAAAAAGAAGAAATAACTTGCTTTAGTACATGAATTGCTGTTTTAAGGGGCACTGTTAAAACCACACATATTTAATCCATGACATTCAGTACATATACAGTCGGGTCTCCTATATCGTGGACCTGCGGTCTTAATCGGGTTCCATGAATCCCTACTTCTGTGTTGAATGGCAGCTCATTAATACGCAAATTTGCCCCGCACCCTCATGCGGCCCCCCGACACTGTTTCGGCACTGTGTTGCTGTGTATTAGTGTTTCTGTCGGCCCTTCCTGGCACCCACAGCCACCCCACATGGGGAAACACCCCTTTTCAGCTCGGCCAGGGACACGGGTGTGGGGAGATGCCCGCACCACTGTCCCAGTGTGTCTCAGGGTGCGTAGACCTGGTCTCTCCATACTCGGGGTAAAAGAGTATGTCTTGGACAGTCACTCAAGAAAGTCTCGGACATCTGAGAGTGTGCAAATCTTTCATAACTGCATTGCGGCGACTCTGGGGGAGCGGCCCTGCTGTGGCCGCTGCCACCGTCACCATGGCAGGTCGCGCATGCGCAGTTGCGAAAAGGGGCCTCCTCCATAGCTAAAAAAGCATGCTGCTATGATCTGAAGCCACAATATGGGGGGCACGAAGTGCAAGAGGGCCGACCATATTCCTTATTTCTAGCCCAGTTGGGTCTCCTATGCCATGGTACCGCGGGTCTTGCCCCCTACCCGTGAAGCCCTCCATTTGTGTAGAATGGGAGTTCATTAATATGCAAATTTGCCCCACACCCTCACACCACCCCTCAACTCTCCGGCGCTGTTTCGGCACTTTCCTGCTGTGTGTTGGTGTTCATGTTGTTGCTTCCTGGTGCCCACAGCCACCCCACTCCAGGAAAAAACCCTTCTCTGCTCGGCTGGCGACACGAGTGTGGGGAGCAGCCACTGTCCCAGTGTCTCTCCGTGTGGATAGACCTGGTCTCTCCATACCCAGTGTAGACGTGGTGTCTGGTCTCAGAGACCAAATCTACCCTGAGAAAGCCTTGGACACCACATCTACCCTGAGAGTATGTAAATCTTTCATAACTGCACGAAGCCTCCTCGCTCGAAGCTGAGCCCAGGGGAGCAGGGCGGGCGGCGCTGGAGCTGAGCAGAGCCACTGCAGGAGTGGTGCGTGCCCGGCTTCGCTTCACCACGCTGCCACGGCATGGGCAGCTGCCCCAAGCTGAGTTGAACCGAGTCGCAGCATGGGCAGCCACCCTGTGTTGAGCTGAGCTGTGGTGCGGGTGGCTGCCCCAAGGAGAGCCAAGCATATTTATTAATATGAATATGAATATGATATGATATAAAATTATTATGAATATTAATACCTCATGCGTATGCATGACCTAATATGGTCGTGCATGTGCAGTTGTGAAACGAGCCTCCTTAATTGCTGAAAAATCACACCACTAGGATATGAAGCTGCAATATGGGGAGGGCAAAGTGGAAGAGGGTTGACTGTACAAGTACAGGGTGATGTGTGACCTGGAACTGGCACAATATCTAATATAATTACCCAAGTATTGCTCAAACTTGGTGAACTGTGGCTTACTTTTAGTAGGTTAAAAATGACAGCAGAGGGAAGCTCTTTGATCAATTCCACTTCTTCAGGAAAACTGTACAGAGTAATATTGCCCAGAATCAGCAGGAACCTAGTAACAGAAGACACTTTCTTAGAAAACTGCCAGCAAAATATGTTTCTTGCATACAGATCTGATATTTGCCTGGTTTATTTACCAATATATGCATATATTTGGTCATTGAAACCATTCTCTGGCACTAAAAAGGAGTACGAACTTTTCTCATCTTCATTGAAATGAGGTACTAGTTGCTCGTTTGAAGTGAGATACTTTTCCAGAATAATAAAAAAATAATGCCGAAAGTTCCTTAGTCCAGTTCAGGAAAAGAAGTACAGTAATCCCTCACTACTTTGCAGTTCACCATTTGCGGCTTCAATACATAGCAGGTTTTTCCTCTCTGGCTTTACCATAGTTACTGTATTTACTGTTATTACCATATTTACTGCTACTTTGCAGATTTAGCTTATGGCGACATCTTTCTGCCATCCCCCCTGCCCCCAATATTTGAGGAATTACTGTATTACAGAGCCCATTCATTAAAATAGCCACCACCACTAGCCATGGGTAAACTATAGAAATCAGAAACATGTGTTTATAAAAACAGTAACTCAGACAAATGCTATTGTCCAATCAATAGATGTAATTTAAAAGATCTCTCCAGGAAAATTACATTATGTACTCACTTTATCCCTGCTCTGAGGCAAAGCCCTGTAACTTCTAAAGACAAGATGAATCACAATTACTTGGTCAACGTACTGTAAACATGGACGTTTATAAACAGTAGTCTGCACTTCTGTACCAAGGTACAGTCAGTGCTCTTCCACTTCGTGCCTCCCAGATAGCGGCTTCACATCTTAGCGGCGTGATTTTTCAGCAATTAAGGAGGCCTGTTTCACGCCTGCGTGACCTGACATGCATGAATATTCAAATTAGGCAATCATGAATATTCAAATCAACTCCCACACCATGCTGCATGGACCATAGGTGCACTGCTCTGCCCACGCCGTGTCTGCCCTGAGGCGGCCGCGGCACCCACCCCAGCTCCACTCCCCTCCTGCAGTGTCTGCCCTGGCTCCGCTCCCCTCCTGTGGCACCTGCCCCGGCTCCGCTTCGCTCCCCTCCTGTGGCGCCTGCCCCGGCTCCACTCCACTCCACTCCTGCAGCGCCCGCCCCAGCTCTGCTCCCCTCCTGCGGCGCCCACCTCAGCTCTGCTCCCCTCCCGCAGCACCTGCTCCGCTCTGAGTGAGAAGGCTTCATACAGTTATGAAAGATTTACACGCTCTCAGGTTAGATGTGGTGTCCAAGACTTTCTTGGGGTAGGCGTCTACCCCGAGTANAGATAGCGGCTTCACATCTTAGCGGCGTGATTTTTCAGCAATTAAGGAGGCCTGTTTCACGCCTGCGTGACCTGACATGCATGAATATTCAAATTAGGCAATCATGAATATTCAAATCAACTCCCACACCATGCTGCATGGACCATAGGTGCACTGCTCTGCCCACGCTGTGTCTGCCCTGAGGCGGCCGCGGCACCCACCCCAGCTCCACTCCCCTCCTGCAGTGTCTGCCCTGGCTCCGCTCCCCTCCTGTGGCACCTGCCCCGGCTCCGCTTCGCTCCCCTCCTGTGGCGCCTGCCCCGGCTCCACTCCACTCCACTCCTGCAGCGCCCGCCCCAGCTCTGCTCCCCTCCTGCGGCGCCCACCTCAGCTCTGCTCCCCTCCCGCAGCACCTGCTCCGCTCTGAGTGAGAAGGCTTCATACAGTTATGAAAGATTTACACGCTCTCAGGTTAGATGTGGTGTCCAAGACTTTCTTGGGGTAGGCGTCTACCCCGAGTATGGAGAGACCAGGTCTACTCAGCTGGAGAGATAACAGGACAGCAGCACGGGCAGTTCCCTGCACCAGTGTCCCTGGCGGAGTGGAAAAGGTTTTTTTCCCAGTGGGGGGTGGCCGTGGGGGCTGGGAAGCACCGACACAAACACTGATACACAGCAAGGCAGTGCTGAAACAGTGCCGGAGCACCAGGGGGTGGTGTGAGGGTCCAGGCTAAATGTGCATATTAATGAGCTGCTACTCTATACGGACGGAGGGCTTCACAGAGGGATAACAAGAGCTGCGGTACCGTGGTATTCAAGGGCAGACTGTGTATCATGTTTTGTGCTCCATAGGAACTCCAAGCTACATTATATTAAATAAAACTTTTTAACATTTAGATGATAAATCTGTGAGAAAAAACGTAGCCCCTATACTGAGGTCCATGGGGAAATTTTGACCTCTGAAAAATTTCTGGAAGGAAGGATGCAAATTTATGTTCATTAATTCCTACTTTTTCTCTATTTTTAATTAATTTTTTAATTAATTTAATTTAATTATTTAATTTCTACTTTTTTTGTTTCACTTTTCATTTGACATTCTTCCTTGTTTATGTCTTTCCTCTATGTCCTGGTTCTGGCCAGGACAGGGTTAATTTTTTTGCAGTAGCCAGGAAAGGGCATGGCTAGGACCTGGAGTTTATTCTGTATAGTCTCAAGTCATTGCTGGGGGCAATGGGAGAAAGGGACTCTCTCTCTCTTCTTAAGGGAAAAGACTGTGCCTTCCAGTGGAGGAAACATGGTGGAGGGAGCCATCTGGTATTGTTTATTATAGGGTTGGGGTTTTTTTCCCTATGAGTCGTTTCTTTTCTTATACTGTCTGTCATTAGAATTGTTGCTGTTACTGCCTATTTTCTTGCCTTACTGCTGTTTCCAGTAAATTGTTCTTATCTCAATTGTTATCTCAACTCTTATCTCAACAAGACCTTTCCAATTCCCCTCTCTAGTGTGCCAGGGGAGAGGGGAGAGGAAAATAGGGCAGTGGGAAAGGGCAGCATGTGGTTTGGAGAGTCTTTGTGGGGACATTGAATTGGGGAGTACCATTCCTAAATCATGATATTGTGCCAACCTCCTTTCATCACTTTTTGTCTTTTCTCGATCTACAATCCTTTCTACTTTCCTCCTATGTCTTGTGCAATTTTTCTAACCTGTTCTCTCTTCCCATTCTCTTCACACTTATTGCTTCTCTTCTGGTGCTATCTTAAAGGCCCCGTCCTAAACTCTTCCAATTTCACATTTACACTCTGCAAAAGAGAGACTAATCATAGTTTTGCTTTCCTTTTCTTTTCCTCCTTCCCTCTTGTTGTCAAGTTTGGAGTAACCAAAACACTACAAACTGTAAAAAAGCCCTCCTGCATTTACGACTGTGCTGCCATTTAAAATCATGCAGATGTGTGATACCTTGCTAACCTGAACTCTTCATCAGGATGTCTACAGAAAGAGTTGTTCTTAATTCTTCTCTGACCCTCTTCAAGCAGGTTTCCAGAGGTGCTCAGGTCTGGATGTGGCCATATGTGAATCAATCAGGTGTTTGTACAGCAGATCAGGTTTCCCCACTCTCAGGTAACTTCGAGAGACCACCAGGCAATACCAATTGTAGGTTAGGCAATTAAAGTTAGTTAGATAGTTAAAGAGGATCCTACTGACCCTACTGATCCCCCAAGCCTCTCCAGTAACTATACTGTTGTCAATAACCACAAGCCAGAAAACACTAATGGAAGCACTAATTTAGAGCATGGGATCTCTGAACTAAAACCCCCTGAATCCTTTCAAATTTATCTTTTGTGAGTCCCCATTATTCACTAGTTGTGATTACTTTTATTTTAATAGACATTTGTTACTACGTACATCATTACTGAGGGTTCAGAATAGTTCTAATCGAAACAAATTTTTATACATATGATTTTTAAAAGTTTTTGTGTGTTTTAACTTTCCACATTAAGCCTTGAGAATTGTCCATGTTTAAACTCAGTTGGAAAGCATTTTTACTTGCCCTAAGCAAAATTAATTCCTCTTGGTTTTGCTCTTTGTTTGTTTGGTTTTGTGTTGTGGGTTTTGTTATTGGGGTTTTGCATGGGAAAGGAAAGCATTTTATTTTCTAAATTTATTTTTTGCCAAGGTTCTTGTTGTTGTGATCAAGAACCCAGAGTGGAGAGCAATCTCTCTTGCTCTCAAAGATTAGTAGAACTTTAAAGCAACAGTAAACTTCGCCTGAAACCAGGCTACTACTAGTCTCATCCCAAAGGACATACAGTAACACTCTTTTCCAGTGGGAGGTCATTAGAATTTCCTAAAGCAAGTGAAAAAACTAAGAAGATTCTACCCTAGGTATTAAGGAAAGCTAAATTAGAATCAAAGAATTGCATGTAAAGTTTTAACATTGTTTTTTTTAATAAAATGCTATAGAAAATACAGCAGAGTAACACACATAAGCAATTATTCATCCTAGAAATATATCCTATTGTGTCTATTTTAATCATCAACATAACAAGGCACTAAGCATTTCCTAAATGCTACAGCAACAAAGAATTTGTTTCTTCATAACAAAAATTAAGAAAACTTGTTGAATTCTTAAGAAGATGAAGCAAAGAAAATGTCAAGCAAACAGTGACCAGCCAGGATCAGTGTCCCCAAAGACAGGGAAACAATATTCAAGTGCTGTAAAGAAAAGAACTATCAAAGAGTCCACACTTCTTTATGTTACCAGTAATTTAAAAGCCGACCAAACACTTTAAGGATGAATCGGGCCTTTTTACAATTAAAACCAACAAAAGCTATTAGCCAACGGTCAATAACAAATCTAGATACTTCTGGGTATAAACTGTTAAAAGACATGAGCAATACTCAGACAATAATGGTGACCTACCACACAACTTCTATCTCCAGCAAGAAACACAAGGCTTTTGTGGATTTTTTCTTTATTGTGTAATTTTGATTAGTTCTGTGTCTTGCATATAGCAAAGGTCTTGTGAAATAAGAAAATGTTTACTGGAAGTATGGGAAAAAAGTATTGGAAAAGACTTCTAACATAATCCAATACAGCTATTAATGCAGCACCGCCTAGTCCACCCCTAAGTTGTGCCCTAAGTGTCACATCTACACATATTTGAAGTACCTCCAGGGATGGTGACTAGTGACTCCACCACTTTCCTGGCCAGGCTGTTCCAATGCTTGACAATCCTTTTAGTGAACAATTTTTTCTTAATATCCAATCTAAATCTCCCCTGGTGCAACTCAAGGCCATTTCATCTTGTCCTGTCTCTTGTTACCTGGGAGAAAAGACTGACTCCCACCTTGCTAGAGCCTCATTTCAGGTAGCTGTAGAGTGGAAAGGTCTTGTCTGAGCTTTCTGTTCTCCAGACTAAACAACCCTAGCTCCCCCAGACACCCTTCATAAAACTCCAGACCCTTCACCTCGGGTCATCCCTAAGAGCAGAGAGGTTAAAATTCAGCCAGGTGTGGAGCAGGACAAAGTATCTCTCTAATTTTGCACACATATACTGTATAACACTGTAGCTTAAGTTATGTGAGAGGAATCTTGAGCTGACCAAACATAATTACACAAACTGCAGTTTTGTCAAGACATTGTGTTCAAAAAAAAGGCAGTGGCAAGAGAGAAGATGCTCCAACATTTTTGGAAGAATACTTTGTTAGTCCTATAGTTTTATTATAAACTCCATTATAAACATCAGGTAACTTGAGGACTGAACCAACAAAATCCATTTATAGATATATAGTGTTCAACTATACAACTAAACAACTCTTTCCAGTATGCTTGTATACATAGAATTCACACTGAAAAGACTTCATTTCTCTTTCACTTATCTTGCAGAACCTATATTCAAAGTTTGTTGTTGTCTAGGCAACAGCACATAAAAGCAATGAATGCAAAATATTTCACTGGACAATCTACAGGCCTTTAGAAGCTTATGGCATTCTTATTTGTTCCTACAGATACAGAATTATCCACTCTAGTCTTTGCAGATAGGTGAAAGATGAGGGCCAATTCAATTTTAAAATGTAAATCCCATTTGAAAAGAGTAGGGTTATCTGTAGCAGTTATCTGTCAGATGATGGACGTCCTGTGCATGACTCAACTTGCAGTGATGTTCACTGATTCCCTTAACGTCATTCTCATGTTTATGTCTGACTTTCTCAAATGCAGAAATACTTCATGACACAATATTCATGAAACTAAAGAACTGAAATGTTGGCGTGGGGGGAGGAGGAAGGGGAATGTTTTTCCTCCTCTGATGGGACACAGGCTTTATTATTTAAAGAGCAGAAAAACAAAACCCCAAACAAACAGAAGAAGATAAACTGTCCATGCATTTCAATGTAATTTTAATTCCCCAGTATGGGATGGGACTCACCCCCATCCTTTGACAATATGAGGTATCAGAAGAGTACAGTCCAACTGACTTATGCAAACCACCACAACTGGCTGTAGTAACCACACAGTAGTAACCATTGTAGTAACCAATATAAATGATAAGCAGCTCTCTTACTTCATTACGTTTATGTCGAGGAGCAAGAGAATCTTCTGCTAAGCTATATTTACTTGTGTATCTTCTTGGGGGGAAATAGGGATCAGAGCAACTGACACATTTATTTTACAAAGCACACTGAGATGAAACATCAATACCTGTGATCCAGTGACTCTGTGCATATTTAGTACTTAAACCCCACTTGTCCACATTGACATAAAATGACTTCTCTGGGCTTATTGAAGATCAGAATACAATTTCTTTCTTTTTCTACACCTGTAGATTCTGCCTGAGGTAATTATCTCCTGTGACTACTTTGGAATTACGTATCAGAGCAGCTCCACATCTAACAAGACCTATGAGAACAATGTTGTGTGGCCACAAGAATTTTTATCAATGGCCTCTCTAAATGAGTCTACATGGACTCTAGATGGGTCATATAACTAGGCAAGGGAGCATGTTATCTGCATCACCATGCCCACCTCTGCCAGAGCTGTGCCAACAATAAAAAAGTGACATATGATTACACACAGTGAGGCACCCCCCCTGCAGAAAACAAGTAAAACCACAGGTGGACAGGCAGCATGCTCCATGTATCAGAGTTACGGATCTGCAGAACAATATAAATCAGTAAGCAAGACAGGGATGAAAGATCTAGACGAGAAGCAGATCAAATGCTTATGGGGAGATTAAAAACACATGGAGAGATCTGATGTAATACACAGAGAGGTGACAAGGCTGTTTTTTTGTTGTTCAGTATGTTGATTAAATGATTTGAGTTAGCCCTTAGCTTGAAACACCACAGGCTGGTCTCCATTGCTGTTACCAGCCCAGCACGACAGAACTAAAGAACAAGACCAGTAACTGAATGTTTTAATTGAACATGTCCACTCAAGTGATAGGTACAGGTGAAAAGTGTACCATTTGTTACAAGTTAATGGATTTACTATGTTGTAGGTGGCCAACCAAAATGGATCTAGTAAGTATAATGTAACTCTAATAATTTAAACTAAGGAAAGATAAAGATACGCTTTCTATCAGGTAAGACATAAGATTGTTTCCCAAAGAAAGTCAGGCACCTGTGGCTCTGTGCTCCAACAAGAAGAGATTTTATCAGTCACGGGAGGGAAAGTAGCAAATGTATTTCAGGAGGCACTTTTGCTTCACATCCAAAAGGGTTCAGATGCCATTTTGTATTTCCAATGATATAGCAACAAAGGAAATACTTCTATATTTGCAAATACAGTACGAAAGGTACCCAAACCAGAGTATCTCAGTCAAAAACCCTGTGCCTAAGTGTTACTGGGAAAACCCAAGCTCCTTTCCCCACGCACGATCAGCGAGCCAAAGGCCTCCCACCCACCCCAGGCTGCCTCAGCGGCGCTGCCCACAGCCCTGCCTGCCCTCCCCGCAGGCACATCCCGGCCGGGGACAGGCGCAGGGGTGGGATGTGCGCAGTGGGACCCGGCGGGGCGGCTGGGCCGAGTCAGGGGCGGTCACTGCCCGGGTTCCCGGGTGCCCAGGGCGGCCCCTCAAGCCCGGCCCCGGGGCACCTCTTCCTTCCCCAACCGCTCCGCTCCCCTCCCCTCCCCCGGCCGCACAACCGGTTCCTCCAGTGAAACCCGACACCGGCGCCTCCTGCCTGTGCAGGACTGCGGCCGCGCCGGGCGCGGAGGAAAGCCAGGAGCGGATTTCTGCCTGCAGTTGGCTCCAGCTCCCGGCTGAGCCGTCCCGCGGCTGCCGGAACCCCGCTCCGAGGGCTCTGGTGATCCGTCCCAGAGAGCAGCGCTCGTCCGGTGCAGGGGCGGCTTCAGCAGCTACCGTGTCCTTGCAGCGCCCCCACCGGCTCAAACCGGCTCGAGCCGGTCCAGACCAGATCAGCTTGTTCGTCGTTGTGCGCTAACGCCGCCTCCTTTTGTTTCCCTGCCCCGGCCTCTCTCTCTGAGCTTCTCTGGCAGAGGCGCCGCGAACGCGTCCTCCCCCGCGCCCTTCCCACGGTCAGGCACACCCTGCCACCATGGCCCCGTTCGTGCGGGGCTTCTGCTGCCTATGGATCCAATTAGCGTGTTGCCCAGGCTTCCTAACCACATTTCCCTCTCCTTTACAGTCAGGGAAGTACTGTGTGTTTTGCAGATTTGTTTCCCTGAAACTTCAGTATGAAAAATACAGAACACAAGTTTTTGCCATTTTTGGTGAAAGCCGCCTCTGCAAAGCCATGGCTGCACCTCGGGGCTCCCAGTCCCTTGCCTCACTGCAGTTGCGTGCAGCTTCCCTTCTGTTGCATGCTTGGACACTCCTCTTGCTCATGTACTCCTCCTCCCCGATGACACTGAGCGCTGGCTGTTGTGTCACGTCTTGTCAGAGTCCCGCAAGAAACAGCGTGGATCCATTGCTAGCCATGGCCATGAGAAAGGCCTCCCTGTACCTGACCATTTGCTCCAGTCATGCGGTCAGCACAGGAGGCAAACCTGGGTGCTACCCTCTCCCTTCTGCCCCACAAAGACCCCAGGAAGATAAACACATCCTGGCTTTGTCGCCCCATCACCACAGGAAACACTGCTTTTTTTTTTTTTTCCCCTCCAAACTTGTCCACCATTTTTACAGATTAAAAGAAACCCGCCTGACTCCATTTTGAAGAGGTTGTTGCCTGGAGGTTTTACTTCCCTCTGTGGAGCAATTTCCTCCAGCAGCTTTTGGAGCAGAAGGGAGAGAGTATGCCTCACCCTGTTGGTGCTGTGGGATGCCTCTCTAGACACAGTGGCTGGCTCAACTTCTTTGTGGCTGAGTGATTTTGGCAGATATAGTTTTGTGGCATGCTGGAGTGGTATGTGTACCTGGGCTTCAACCATGCCTGCTGCGCTTTTGGCAGCTTCAGTGGAAACTTGTTTTCAGACCTCCATGCTCCTGACTCAACACACCTCAGGGGGAGGTATGGGTGTACGTTACTCAGATACCTGAAGATGAAAAATTGTGAGAAAATATCCCCACTCAGTAAATAATTTGCAAAGACAGTAACTGTGAAGCAAAGGGCATTTAGTAACAGCATGCTGGGTGCGTCACCCACAGACAAGGTGAGCACACATGCTAGATACAGTGATACAGCTTATATAGTATTTTTGAGTTTCTCCTGAAAGAAAGACCACCCCTCTCTGAGAAGTGATTTGCATGATTTGTATCTTTCAGGATTCTGGGAATAGATTTGCATTATCTAGGATTCTGGGAAGCAGGACCCTAATCTTACAAACTTTCTCTTCCACCTACAGCTTGCTCATAATGAAATCCCTTTCATTTATCTCACACAATTGCCACTTTTTCCCCTGGCTGTAGTTTGATAACTCAGCTAAGGAGATCTACCAGAGAGCTGCTGGTGAAGGAGTTCCCCACTTTCACCTGTGTTCCCCACTTTCTCAGGCATTTGTCAGACACCTCACTGAGCCAATTTATTTCACTAACATACTAGATGCTACTCACATCCTCCAAGAGAAATGTTCTATGGGATCCATAAGTTGAGCAGGCTCACCAGAGAGTCCAGCAAAATGCTGCAGCCAACTCTAGAGTAGGTTTGCAACACAAGTGGGGGTGGAGCAAAGGAGTAAACAACCTGGTTTGTGGCAGCAAGCCATGGCAAGCTGGGTTTATTTTTTCTCTCTGACATTGTCAGGCTGTTCCTGAACAGTTCCTTTATAGCATGGAGAAGCAATCCTGTGTACCTCCACCTGAATCTCTGGAAGTCAAATATTCATCATCCTTAGGCTTATAAGCAGTAGAGATGTAAAGACTTCTTCCATAGGTGCATACCATTCATACCCATGTTTGGCTGAAGAAATAAGTGTACAACTCCTATTTGTTTTAAAGATGGCACAAACAACAAGCACAAGTCATCTTCTTGGTACGTTGTGGCAAATGTTTGCAAAATGTAGAGATTCCTCAAGAGAAGTAGGAAGTAAAGTTCATACTGTCACACTCACCCAGCTGCTCACATGCTCTGTGCCCACAGCAGGAGGCTGGACAGTGTTGAGCAATACGTTTAGCACAGGTAGTTCAGCATGCAAACTGCAGATTGAGCTCTAGGTGGTGGGAAATGGCAGGAGGCCAAGGCAAGAGGTCCTGAACTGGTGACAACCCTTTGCACAACAAAGAGCATGAGGGACCTGTGTCCTAGCCAGGTGTCCAGACACTCAGAGACAGCAGGAACTGAGGACTCAGCAGGAAGGCTGCAGACTATTGTGCACAGACTCTGAGGGTATAAAAGCCCAGGAATTCCTTTGTTTGTGGTCCCTCCTAAACCCTAGCTCAAGCTGATTCTGCATTACTACACCATGATCAAATTGCTTTAAGGATCTAGAGGTCTGGGATCCTGCTATAGGAAACATGGGGCTGAGCCAGTAAGGAAACCTTGTTTGACTGCATGAGAGGGTGTGTATAGGAAATCAAGAGGGTCACCTGTTGGCTCAGTGAAGCCACCTGCTGCAAAGATGCTTCAGTTCCAGCAGGTAAAGGCGCTGGTGCTGGGAATGTGACTGTTAAGAGTGGCTCCAGGATGGTCAGACAGGAAAGTTTCCTTAACAGACCTACCCCATTACTTGAGCAACATTGCTATGAAGAACTTTTCCTTTATATTTACTTAAAGTTTTCCTGAAGAAAAATCCAGTTCTTTTACTCTGTAGCTGTGTATAGGCAGTTCAAGGCAGCAGTTCAATTCCCCTGTGGCTACCTTTTCAATTTAAAAAAACCTAGTTATCTTTTAGAAGAGGGAAGCATTAATGCTGGTATTAATGGAGAGTGAATGGGTGTTGTGATAGTAAAATAGCAGAAAAAATGGCTATAGAATGGTGTATATTGCTGGCACCTAGATTAGCAGGTCATTAAGGTCTGGATACAGCCACAGACACAAATGGCTTGCAGTATATATCCTAATGATGCGATGGGAAGAGATGGGAAGGTGGAGAGACTAATTAGTGTCAGCTCCTAAAGCATGCTAAAACCCCGCCACCAGTTGTACCCAAACTCAAAAAATCAATCTATCGGGACATCTCAACAAAAAACTAAGAGCCCAGGAATGCTGAGGAGCACTTGGTTACTGGCAGCATTTGTCTTAAGTTAGTTGCAAGGAAACCTGATAAGACCACTGGGACCAAGTATAAATGAATAAATTAAACCAGTTTTTCTCTAAAATGAAATTACCTCCTCCTAAAGGTGTTCCATTGCTTCTACAATATTGTGACATTATTTTTTGCATTTTCTATCATTCCTCCTACCTTATATGTTTCAGGTCCCAAAGTGTCTTGGTGCCCTTACTAGTACTGGACTAGCCCAGAACAGGACACTACTTTGGAGTGGTGCAAGTTCTCACATGCTGTGATGAATAGAGGGAAATAACTCCCTTGAACCTGCTGGTTCTGCTTATGGCTAATGCAGCTCAGTAGTTGGCAGGATTTTTACAAAAGCGTACTGCTGAGCTGTGTAAACACTTCTTGCCTATCAGAAGTCATAGGTTATTTTTGGAAAGCTGCTTTCTAGTGAATTCTCTTAAGCTTTACAGTTTCATGGCATTGTTCTATTCTAGGTAGAGAATTTTGCATTTGGTTTTGGTGAATTTTATGAAGTTTCTATTGACCTGTTTTTCCAGTTTGTTGGGACTGCTGCTAGAGGACAGTCCAATCATCAAGGATGTTGACCTTTCCTCTTCCAGTTTTCTGTCCACAGTGTGAGAACTTCCTTCACCAGCTGCAGGGTGTTTTACAGAAGGCTGTTCACATACTATCCTCACTATTTGCTGAAGGAAACACCACCACTCACAGCAGTGACCTTGGGGAAAGTCTCTTTATGTGTGCAAACTTTTGTATGTATGCGTGTGCACACACACACACACACATTACCAAGAAAAAGTGGAATTCATGGAATTCATTACATTGTGGCGATTCACAATTGTGCTGCATTTTAGGTATTCATTTCAAGGATCTCCTGCTCCAAGAGTAGAATGCTGCTTTTCAAAAAACAGAGATGATTTAAGAGAATGAGAAAAAAAATCTTGCTATCATTTCACAGAAAACTATCTGCAAACAACTATCTGTGTTAAAGGGGAGTAGCCTCTTTATAGAAAACACTGCTTCCCCTTCCCCCACCTCATCCACTGCCTTCAGCCCTCTTGCCAAGAGAAAATACTTGCATTCTCACATTTTTCATACAGTTCTCATACTCCAACAAAGGGAAAGTCTTCACTCTACACCTCTGCCCTGCTCCCTTGCACCCTCTCCCTGGTTTCTTTAGCAAAGACAAGTCAGACTCTGAAATACTCCAGGAAAGGGTCTTGGATTTTTTATCTGTAACTGCAGGAATCAGACTAACAAAAAGAAAATAGAAACCTTCAGGAATTTAAAGAATCAGAAAACCATTTTACCTTGCAACTGAATACGTATGGAATATTTTGTTACAAATATGGCATGTGCCACTGGCCCTCTGAAATAGGACTGGAAAAATTGTGTCTAATGCAATATGCTTCAGTTACGATGAGCACCAAAAGTCCTTATTTTGACTGTTCTCATTTGTCTCCCGCTCCCTGTCAATAGCAGTTATTTTTCTCCCCCAGATTTTGGGTAAGTAAATGTTTCTTTGGCTTTTGTCCATACATAAAGAACTCAAAGTGAATATGAGGCTGAGCAAAAAATTTTATGTTTACATACTTGTTTCAGTGTATTGAATGGTTAAATAAATATTTATGCATTTAAAAATTCACGTCTGCAGGCCTGAAATGTAAACATAAATCTTGCTGTATCTCTGAAAATAGGCCAGAGGAAATATGCTAAGGGAAGCGCTCACTTTCAGTCATGCTTGGAATGCTGGAATGATGCCAGGAATAGTGGAGCTGAGAGGTGGTGACAGGGAAGAGACCTGGAGTCAATCAGCTTAAGGGAATTTCACATTTTTGGTATAGTTGAAATTTTCTAGCTTTTAAAGGCTTAGTATTGACATAATACACTGCAAACTGCCAATACAGCGAGCCCCCGGGTATTCGCACTCTGCTATTTGCGAGCTTCAGTATTTGCGCGTGATTTTTCCGCGAGATGTGCCACCTCGGTGCATGCTCAGAACGTACCGGGACCCCAGTTGGTCCTGCCGCTCGCGCTGCAAGCACAGCTGGCCCTGTCCCCCTCCCCGCTGCTCGCACGGTGAGCACAGCGGGCCCTGTCTGCTCATGAATATGTAAATTGGTTCCNTGGCGCCCCGTACCGCCGTGCTGCCGCCGTGCCCCTCCCCCCGTGCCGCCCCGCGCCACCCTGCCTCGGCGTAACACAGCCATACAACTGAGACAAGCCCTGCTCTCAGGACCATCCTCCAGACCTTATATGGGGAGGGGGCGTGGCATACTCGACTACATAGTGGGTTCGCTATCTTTGTGGATTTCAGAACTCGCGGGAGTCTGACCAGGTCCAACAGCCCGCGAGTAACGGGGGACGACTGTATTTACCTTTTGTACACTTTAGTACAGTGGTAAGTGTCCCCGCCTGGTGTGTAGGAGACCCGGGTTCGATTCCCGCCAGGGAGACAGTGTTAAGAGTTGGACTCGATGATCCTTGTGGGTCCCTTCCAACTCAGAATATTCTGTAACATTCTGTAACATTCTGTTTTAATGAGTCATATTAAGGAAGTCTGTGTAAAAAAGGGAATGAATTTTTTGTTGTGTGTAATGAAGAGCTTAGGAATAGACTGAGAGGTACTCGGATAATACATAATCTTCCTGCTCTAGTTGTGACAGTGCCTGTTGCTGACCAGAGATATTCTTCTGTGGCTAAGGCAAAAAAAATGTAAGGCCAGTGGAAGCAGGGTTGGGCAACATGGGAGGACTACAGGGGAGCTGTTCGCCATTGTAGGGAGAAAATTTGTGCAGCCAAAGCTCAATTACAGTTGAAGCTGGCTAGTACTGTTCGGGACAATAAAAAGGGCTTTTAAAAATATGTTAGTAGCAAAAGGCAGGCCGGAAATCACACTGGCCTATTACTTGGTGAGGACAGTCACTTCCCAAACAGGGACATAAACAAGGCAGCAATGTTTAATGCTTTCTTTCTTCAGTCTTCTCACTGAAGGACTTTGCTACTGAGCTGGAGGACTGCGACTGTGAGAATGATTTTTGATGAGATTTTTTGTTGTTGTTGTGTTTGTTTGTTTTGCCTTGGGGGATTTGTTTGTTTACTTTTGCTTTTCATGTTAGCAATTACAGTGAGCCTTTGCTTATTCGTGACCTATATTTTGCGGGATCTGAATAGTCGCGGATGATATTTCCGTGAGTTGTGCGACCTTGGCGTCAGTTTGCGAATATACAGTGAGCTTATGAATATATAATTGGTCCTGCCTGCCATCACTGCCCACCAGACTTGCCGTACATTCTTCATTCTCACCGTTTGGGGGAATGGGAACTGCTACCATCTCTGTTAAGCCAGGAGCACTGCT
This sequence comes from Pitta sordida, assembly GCA_013390025.1. Taxonomy (NCBI): domain Eukaryota; kingdom Metazoa; phylum Chordata; class Aves; order Passeriformes; family Pittidae; genus Pitta; species Pitta sordida. The sequence goes on along the minus strand of WEKX01028396.1, from coordinate 372,238 downwards.
GCACCACCCTGGGGCCATGCCAGCACTACTGGGCACGGCGGCATGGCTAGAAAACTGGGGGGTGGCGGGGGACAGTTGCCGTTGCCAATGATGACCCCAGGGTGGCGGCGTACAAGAGATTTAATCCCCAGGTGGACGGGAGTGGAGCCACTGACTCGGCACCGGGCCTCAGCTCTGTTCTTATGGCTGCGACACCGGTGACATACCCCGGTGTGTCCCGATGCCAGCAGCACAGGCTCCTGATGTCAGAGTCTGAGCCCTAGTGCTGGCACTGGAACACCCCGTCACTGCCCAAAATGAAAAGTTTCTTCCAGGCAGCTGCCTGTTTGTCCACTTGGGTTGACTGGGGGTCTAACAAAGTGTACGACATGATGGGCAGACCTGCAGCTTCCATCCTGAAAGCCTTGATACTGCCACACTGCTGGTTTGCTCCTGTTGCTGTGGGTTACTCCAAAGGGGAAATTCTTCCTGTGCCAAACTGTTTCGCCTTCTGCCCTCCCTTCTGCTGTTATGGGTTAAATGGAGGTCAGAGCCACCAGCACTACCGGGGGCATGACTGTCATGAAGGTGGCTGTAGCCCTCGCATCTGCGAACACAGCTGAGCATCCCGTTACTAGGTGATGAACCGGGAGCAAACCTCTGCAGCTGCCCTGGCTCTTCACCCTGGCTCAGCTCTACCTGCTTGCGCCACCACCCGTGCCAGAAAGTCGAAAGCTTTGCTCAGGGCTGCTGCAGTTCCATAAAAAGAAAACTCAAACAAAACACCTGCCCCAGACTTAGCAGGAGCGTGTGTCACAGCCTTGCTTGAATCACAGCACTCTTGAGAGCACTGGCTGGGTGCACCGCAGCCCATTTGACAGTGGCAACTGTCCTAGCCCATGCAGCTGTCACTCCCATTGCAGAGTACCAGGGTGCTCATGGCACCACCCTGTCCAGCAGCGACCCCATTCCCCAAACCTCCCTCTGCGTCCTGCTCTGGAGCAGCACGGCAGCTCTGCCCTGTTTGAACACAACAGACATGCACCAGCAACCAGAAACCCCAATGAAACCTAGCACAGACGCGGCGTGGAAAAGACAGTGGCCTCTGCGCTCATTCGGCTCTGCCAGGGGGGCGGGCATTGGCTTCAAGGCTTCTGGCCATGCTGGTTTCTGTACTCGGAAATGAAGTTCCCATCCAGGAGCCAGGATTCCACAGCTGGGAAGTATCAAAAGGCATTTCCTCTGCTTTAATGAGGTGCTACAGAGGGAGTCGCACTCCCAGTACAACCCTCCAGACCTTAGTCTTAGAGGGGGCATGGCTACAGGTGTAGCTTACTTGAATACTCATGGGTTTGCTATCTTCATGGTTTCTGGAACTCGCGGGAATCCAGGCAAATCCGATGGCCTGCAAGTTATGGGAGTCGACTGTAATATTGATCCATTAAGGAGAGAATAGGGCCAAACTGTAGAGATGAAAAAGGAATTTCAGAGTCTGAGTTATAAGAAAGTAGCCAATTGGATTATTTTACTATTTAGAAGGCAATAGAATCAATGGAAAAAAATCTTTGAAAAGGTCCCTGAGAGAGTATGGAGTATAGAAGAAATGTAATAAAAGCTCAAACAATTTTGTTTCAATATTTCCATTTAAAAAGCAAAACAAGCCTTCAGCAACTGCATTTTTTGTAAAGAGTACTCTGTGTTTACATGAGTGGCATTGTTCTCTGCTGGGGTGCAGGAGGATGCCAGCAATGTGTGTGTCTGTGCATGAGTGGGAGCATAAGGCACCTTCTCCCCACCCCAGTGGCCCCCCGCAGATCTCCCTGCAGGGCCCCCTGTGGCTGGGGTGGTGAAGGGAAGGGCAGCCCTGCAGCTCCAGCCTCTGGCACCCACAGGGCAGCACTCGCACTCCCTCTATGCTGCCCTGTCTCTGGTGTCTAATGCTGGCCCACAAGAGGTAGCCAGGTTCGCCGACTGAAAAACCCTAAAAAATGTAAAAGTAACCCCCCCAAAAATGCCAGGTGCCAATTCCCAATCAGGGCCATACAAGTTTATGTGAGTGTGAGGCAGCACACACTGCAGGACCTGCTCCTCCTCTTCCGAGAGAGAAGTGGCAGCAGCCCCAGTGCTGCGTGTGGACATGGGGTGTGTGGGTGCAATGGGGTATGTAGTCAAGCTGTTGCTGGTCACCCAGCTTGGAGGACACATTGCAGCCTGCTTGTGTCACATCCCATGTGACAGTGCTCAGGTTGCCCTGCAGCAGACCCTGGTGTGGGGGGAGCAAGTGCACCTGGTGGCGGGAGGGGGGAGCTGGGCTGAGCGGGACTGTGGGGTGGGACTGGCCTGGCCTCATGGGGCAGGCGTGCAGTGCCTCCTACTCGCTGGGGACATCCACAGATCACTTCCTTATGAGTACTGTGGAGGTTCTGTGGTGTTTATACATAGTCCCATGGCGCCGTGCTGCGGTCCCTGCCCGACTCCTGTGTGTCTTTATGCATGGTCCCTACTGCGGAAGGCTTACACTCCCTTACGAGTGCTGTGGAGGTTCCGTGGCATTTATGCGTAGTCATATGGCATCATGCCACAGTCCCTGCCTGGCTCCTGTGTATCTCTATGCTTGGTCCCCGCTTACGCCATGGCATGCGTGGGGAAGCATCAGTGCCATCTGCCTGCAGTATGCCTCAGGCAGCCTCTGAGACCCACTGCAGCACCGCCACACATATGGCCAGCAATGCTGCTTCTGCACTCGAGACCAGCACATGTACGTATCATAGCTGCCGCAGTTAAAGGGAACGAACCTCCAACATTGACGTCTCCCCCCACCATAAGGGACCTCGGGTGTGGCAGTGTTGCAAAGTTAAGGTTTCCCACGCTCCAAGAGCACTGGCAGCATGGCCCTGTGCCGAACCAAGCCTAGAGATAGCTGCCAACCCCCTTCCCCACCGTGGCCCCAGAGCTTCCCCACTGTGGAGGCAGTGCAAGCATGCACGATGGCAGCAGCTTGACTGCGGCTGCGGAAGCGGCAGTGTGGTTGAAGAGAAGCCCAGGGATTCTCTGGGTGTTGCCCCAAGCAGAGAGGGCTCAGAAACACTTGCCTTTGCGCCTCTGTGCTGTGAGAACCCATAGGGAGGAGCGGAAAATGCTCCCCAGCACTCCTGATTGGCTGGGGATTGAGCGATAGGCGTGGCTTGTTTGCATATTAATGACCTGCAACTGTTCATGGATTAGACAGTTTGCAAGAGCCCTGGGAGACCCGTTCCTCATGACTACTGAGGTATGGCTGTATATACAGTAATCCCTCACCTCTTTGTGCATTGAATTTCACTCCCTCACATCTTCACGGTAGTTTTTCCAGTGAAGACACCGTAGTCTTCCCTTGATTCTTTGTGGTGTTCTTCTGTGTGCACATGTGCAGAATGCCTCTGCTGCCCTGAGGGACCAGCCTGCACTGGGGGACAGGACTGGCACAACCCATGGGGTGGGGTGACTCGCTCAGGGGTCAGCTGGACTCCGTCCCGTAGGAGTGTATGCTTTATACACACTTTGCCAACCTTGCTGCGGGCATGCGGGGGCTTAAAGCCATGCACTTTTCTGGGACCAGTGTGGCTCAAAGCCATGCTCCTGCCCGGGACAGCGCGTCCTCAAAGACAGGCTCCGTCCTGGGCAGGATGGTATGTGCTCAAAGCCAAGCTCCATCCCACCTGGCAGTGGTGTGAGGCACAGAGTGCATTTCCATCTATCCAATGGTTGCTTCTGTCATTGTAAGCACATAGTGTTTGTGGGAGTGTGATGTAATCAATTTGTCAGGCCTCCCCATATTTATGTTTCCACCACTGCCTGCTGTACCACAGAGGCTTTACTTGCTTGGCCTGCTTGATTGCAGCATGTTTCACAGTTATGGATAACCTCGGAGATAGTGTCCATGGTTAAATCCACCCCCTGGTCACGATTCCATCTGTGTGTTGTATCTCTTCCCTGATGACCTGAGGTGTCATGGGTGTACAGATCCAGAAATAATTCACTCTTATGTTGCCAGTCCAGACATACCTGAGAAACTTGGCAGCTCAAGCTCCTATCCATTTTTTCAATTTTCTTGAGTAGCCTGACTCTTGGATACATGTCCGTCTACATGATTTAAAGCCAACTTCTTTACCCAGGCAGTGATATCTTGCCACACTTAGCATCTGAGATGGTTTCCCCTCTGTGCTTCCAGTTGGTATTTTTTCATCTGTCTGCCCACTCCCTCAGAGCCTTTACTGCCAATGTCAGTGTAGAGGCAGGGTGCTGGCTATTTCTCTTGTTCAGCAATACAGTTGGCCCTCGAATATCGCGGTACCAGAGGAAGTAGTCAGAGACTTGCTGAGTGGCTTCTTGGACCCTCATAAGTCCATGGGACAGATGGGATTCATCCGAGGATGATGAAAGAATTAGCAGACGAACTCGCCAAGCCATTCTGCATAATTTACCAACAATCCTGGCTTACTGGTGTTGTACCACAAGACTGGAAATTGGCTAATGTGACACCCATCCACAAGAAAGGCAGGAAAGATGATCCGAGCAATTACAGACCTGTCAGCCTGACCTCAGTCCTGTGCAAAGTCATGAAACGGATAGTCTTGTGTGCTATTATGCAGCAACTACAAAACGACCATGACATTAGATCTAGTCAGCATGGATTTCGGAGAGGCAGGTCTTGCCTGACCAACCTGATCTCCTTTTACAATCCAGTGATGACAAAAAGGCTGTGGATGTTGTGTATTTGGACCTTAGCAAAGCCTTTGACACGGTTTCCCACATTAAGCTTCAGGAGAAACTTGTAGAGCATGGACTGGATAGAAACACTTTATGCTGGGTTAGGAATTGGTTGGATGGACGAGTTCAGAGAGTGCTGGTGAATAGTGCCACATCCAGCTGGCAGCCAGTCACCNTTTACAACTACCTGAAGGGAGGTTGCCACCAGGTGGGTGTGAATCTCTTCTCTCAGGCTGACGACACCAGAACAAGAGGACATGGCCTCAAATTACACCAAGGGAGGTTTAGACTGGATGTTAGGAAGAGGTTTTTCACAGAGAGAGTGATCCCTCATTGGAATGGTCTGCCCAGGGAGGTGGTGGAGTCGCCATCCCTGGAGGTGTTTAAGAGGAGACTGGATGAGGAGCTTAGTGACATGGTCTAGCTGGGGGGTGTCGGACTGGATGGTCCTGTGGGTCCCTTCTGGCTCGGAGTGGCCTGTGAGCCTATGAGGGAACTAGGTTTATGTTCACCACCCTGGGGTGTGCGTTCGGTCTCTGTACAGGCGATAGCTGGTGAATTGGACTAGATGATCCTTGTGGGTCCCTTCCAGCTCGTAGTATTCTGTGATACCACGGGTCTTGTCGCCCCCCACCCCCATGAAGCCCGCTGTGTGCGTAGATAGGCAGCTCATGAATATGCAAATGTGGCCTCTGTTGCCCCACCCTCTCATCTCCGAAGTGGCTGCAGGGCATTCCCGGAAGTTCCTTGCATGGTCGAGGGAGTGAAGTGGGTCTCCTCTGCCCTGTCCCCACCTGGGGAGTCCTCAGAAATTGTGACAAAGGGGTCCCTGAGTCCACGCCGCCTCCAAAGCAAGTCCCAGGATTTGGCTTCCACCGCTGTGGGAGCTGCAGCGGGTGAAGGAGGCACCACAGGGCTGTATGTACTTATGAGCCCTCCCTGCTGTGTTCCCTCCTGGGGAGACACACGTGGCTGGCTTGCCAGCGCTGGCAAAGCTTCTGCTGCCATCCTGCTCACATGTTTCAATGCTGAGTGCCTCCAGATAAAAAAAGAAAAATTGTTCAAACCCAGGAACTTGGGAATTTTTTCTAATACAGGAGACGTTTGTGTAAATATCTCCTCTGGGATGTGGTGGCAGGCGAGGGGATGGGAGGGAAGGGGACAAAGAAGCTCCGAATGGGGCAGGCAGGGGCAGCAGTCAGTGCTGCGGAAGGGAGGGCAGGGAGGAGTGGGACTGCAGGATCTGTGCTTGGGACCCTGGGAAGGATCCTTTGTGTGCACTGCATGCAGCGTCTACTGTGTGGGGCAAGCAGCACTGCTTCGTCTGCAACTGAGGACCTCTCCTTCCCTCCTGCAGGCAGCCCAAGGCCGTCATGAGACCGAGAGGGATCGTGCCAAGCTGTGCAATGCTGCTGAAACCAAGCTGGGGACCTAGTGCGGGTTTTGCAGCAACGCTGTGATCCTTCCCTTTGGAGCTGCCACCTCACTTCTACGTGCACTGCTGCAGCACACACGTTTAAAGTGGAGTTTCAAAACCTATACTCCACACTGGGGTTTGTACTGGCATCAACAACAGCCTGGCCCCTTTGGCAAGGCAACAGCTGTGAGGCAGCACCAGCCTTGGTCCCTGCCCCACTCTGACTGGATTAGTGGGATCCCAGAGCCTGTATACTGAGAGAAGGACTTGCTCAGCCAGTGTACTCTCGGCAGCAGTGTTACTATGGTGATGCAACTCAGCAATGAAGCAGCTATCACAGCTTGTAGATTCAAATGTTAATCAGGATACTTGTCTTAGTTAACATATGTTAAGAAAACCCAAGAAAGGTAGACAGTTTGTATAGTGTAATGTTTAACTCCTTAACTGCACAGTGGAGAAATGAGCACAGCGATAACTTAGAGGAAAAAAAGCTTACAAGCAGAAGTTCCTTTGTACCCCAGCCCTGTTTTAGCTATCCTGAGAAGTGTGTAAATCTTTCATAACTGCATGAAGTCTCTTCACTCCAAGTGGGGTGGGTGTGGCGCCAGGGAGATGTGCTGTAGCTGCCTCACTCAGAGTGGAGTGGAGCAGGCTGGGTGCTGTGCAGCCGCGGTGCTGGTGAAACTGCTGCGGCCGCCTTGATCAGAGCACAGTGGCGTGGTGCAGGCAGAGCTGCTGCAGCACAGTCCATGCGGCACGGCGTGGGGGTTGATTTGAATATTCATGACTGTCTAATTTGAATAATCATGACTGTCAGTTCACGCAGGTGCAGTCATGAAACAGACCTCCCCAGGTGCAGAAAAATCACACTGCACAGTAGTGAAGCCACAATGCAATGGAATTGCCTGTCCCCCGTCCCTCCCCTGCTGTGCAGTGGGGCCATCCAGCTTGTGCAGGCAGCCAGATTGCCTCTCCCCACATAGGGACGCTTCAGTAGGGCAGCCCAAGCTGCACTCTGCCTGCCCTGGTGCAGGGTCTGATACCCCCACGCTTGCCACTTCCCTGCCCCAGCTGACAGGGACGCCGAGCAGAGCCCCTGATGCAGCTGGGAGCTGAGGCAGCCCAAGCTCCTCCAGACACATGGGTTCTGACATAAGCAGACTGTGATCCAGCATCCCAAGGGGGAGCGGGGCTTTAAACCTGTGCTGCAGGTTTTCCCTGCAGCTCCACTGCTGTGGAAAACACAATGTGTAAAGCACGCATAAGAGATGCATACCCCCCAACCCCCAGTGGCTACCTGACTGCCCTACGATGGGTGGGTGGCTGCACCTTGTCTGCCACACTGCTGCCTGGCATTTCCACCCCTCCATCCCCACTGCACAGGCAGGAAGATCATGGTGTTACAGAACTCGCTTCCATTTTCTTTCACATCACTGTGCTGTGTGCAGCAGTGGTAAGTAAGGGGGGTGCTGGTCTCCACCCTGGGTGAGGAGATGACACAACCCCTGTTGCCTGCCCACTCCCTGCCAACTGTGGCTCTGGTGCAGTCTGCTGGCTGTGTGGCCCCACATGAGGGGCACTGCCGGCCCCTGCTGCCTCCATGGTAGAGAGGGAAAGCTCCCTCCTGGCACCAGCCCCTCCTCCTCCCCAGGAGTGGTGCTCGCCCACCAAAACGGACCCCCAGCTCCTGCTGCGCTCCCTGGCAAGCAGTCTTTCTGGGTGTTGCTGCACTCTCCATGTTTAAACTCAAGGTGGTTTAAACCTGCCCCCCCCCGACCCCCCCCCGCACAGAAGCGCTGCCTGTCCTGGCTCCACGGTCATGACAGCGATCCCCCTTCCCCATAAAAGGTGGAAATATACAGCGCTGGGGGACTGTGGGGGGTGTCCCCACCAGTCTGCAGGCAGGCCAGGCAGGGAGCATCTGCACATGGGCTAGGTGGGCTGGGCAGGGGGTGTACCTGCTGGTCCACGGGTAGGCCATGTGTCTTGCGGCTCCCTTCCATGCTCCCTCCCCTTGCTGCTTGCAGTGACTTCTGGGTGGGGCCAATTTACATATTCATGAGCTCATTGCAAATTCATGCGCTCGTTGCAAATTCATAAGCTGACTGAGTTCATGGCACTAGCTGCGCATGCATGCGGAGCCACTATTCGCTGAAAAATAAACTGTGATTAATTGAAACTGCGTATATGTGGACCACAAATATGTGGGCGTTTACTGTACTTGTCCTTTTCTTATTGATATCAGTGGGTGTACAACAATGGCGAACTCTATACAAACTTCTGCCACATGGATTGTGTACACTGGACCTCACCTGGGTGTGCAGGGGATTTCTCATTACAGTGAGCCCCTGGTTCTCACAGCAGGACAGGTCTGGGCAGGTTGTGTGAGTCATGAAATTCGTTAAGATAGCAAACCCACAAATATTCAATTAGGCCCAGCCTGTAGCCATACCGCCTCCACTAATAAGTTCTAGGGGGTGGTCCTGGGAGCACCATGCTCTGTGTTGAGCCTCAGGAAATCAATAGAAATGTCTTCTGCCCCTTCCTGGCTGTGAAATCCTTGCTTTTGCCTCAGCGCCCCTTTTCTGAGGTTTGAAACCCAGGGAGAGCTGGGAGGCATGGGCTGGATGCACATGCCAGGTCCCACGGGGTCAGGTCAGGCATGCTGGCCAAGCTGATGTGGAGCTGGGAGCCCTCGCATAGCCATAGGAGCAATTTCCCCCTTATTGCTTGCCCTGCCTCTGCGGTGGGGAAGGGGTGTCCCTGAGCTCTGGTCAGCATTCTTGGAGCGTGGAAAAACCTTAACTTTGGAACATTGCGACACCCCATGCGCTTATGGCTGGATGGGGGCGTCGGTATCGGAGTTTCTTTCCCTTTAACATCCACCGGTGCCGAGAGAGGCAGCAAGGCAGCGCCGCCCCTACGGTCCCAGAGGGCGGGGGAACAGAAGCCTCCTCCTGGCGCAGTGGCAGTGGTGTGGGAACACCTCACCACTGCCCTGCCCCAGCACACAGTGCTTGCCTCACTTTCGTGGGGCAGTTTCCCTGGGGCTATGTCATCACCGGGTGTGCCGGCTGGCACAGACTGCAATGCCTTCCCTGCCTGTAGCCATGGAAACAGTAACACAGACACACGCACACAAGCACTGCCCGCTCGCAGCTCTCACACACAGGCGGGCAAGCGACACTCAGACACCTGCCTTAATTAAGCATAGGCAGGTCGGGGACTCATTCCCCCCAGGCGCCTCACACCACGCAGGGCCCTGCTCTACCTTTCACAGTGGCTATCCCCATCCCACAGCCCCCCAGGCCCTCCCTGCTGTCCCCAGTCCAGAGACCCCGAAAGCAGTTTGAATTTTATTAAGCCGTTGAGAAAGTCAGCATGTATAAATCTTCCACAACACTTTAATTCTATAAATTATACGTACATACGTACACTGTACATACGTATACATGGCATGTCTTGTGGCAGTGCTGCACTGGGTCTCAGTGGCCGCCTGGGATGTAGTGCAGCGTGACCCTTCCACTGTAGGGAGTGGGCACAGAGACACACAGGACCGGGTCGGGGCCGGGCACGGTGCCGCAGGGCTCTAAACACCAGGCTGAGCTGGAGAAACTGCATGCCCTCCCGGCGTGCCCTCCCCAGGGGGTCAGGCCCATCTCGCCTCACAGGGAGAGCCGGCACTGCCCCTTGGCAAAGCAGAAGCACTTTGCGTGCGCTGGCTGGGGAAACTCGGAGATCCCTGAAGCTGGACTGCGAAAAAATTGCTTTGCAAATGGGTGGGGTCGTAAAGAAGAGGTCGCAATGCAGCGGGGATTCACTGTAATTGAATCTTTAAATCACTGAGGGATGACATTGTCTTTTTGGTAGATTCTAACTTGAATTTAAAAAAAAAAATTGTCGTATTCATACTGACTGTAAACTTGTACACTATAAGTTCTACATGAAACTTACTTGCTTTGAAAAATTGCATGTAACTTTGCAGTGCCTCATAGGTAGACATGGAATACCAGTAGTTTGTCTTAATTATTTATTGTTACCTGAGTCCACCTGAAAGTTTTCTTGCAGGGAGTGCTGAAGCTGCTAGGAATTGGCTGCTTGTGAAGGGGACATTTCACAGTTAAAGTTGCACTTGCCTTCTGCTACATCTGCTTGTCAGATACCTCCAACACCTGTATATGAAAAGATATCTGTATCTGCAGTTGGTATAGAAGACCATCAAGTGTACCTTGCACTTTGGAAAGAGGTGATACTGTGATTTTATTCGATGAATCCTGTATTTATTTTTACCACTTGTCTATTTGAGTTCAGGCAACGCTTTTCTTCTCTGTTTGTTTTGTGCAGGGATCCCTTATGCTGCCTTCTGTGAAGATTAGCAGGAGACCCATATACTGTGGTGTTATCATTTTAATTCCATTTCTCTTTTCAATTGATTTTTCCCTCCCCCATCCTGGCTGCAGTGAATTTCAGAGCAGGTGCCAGCCACCAGTGAGGGGTGCGTTCTGCTCCTGCCAGGTGAGTGTGGCATGAAGCAGAGCCCAGTGGCCCCAGTGTCTGCTGGGGGTGGTCGGTAGTACTGCCTATTGCAGAAGAAGCAGCAGCAGCAGCCAGACCTGGTGCCATGGTTCCTTGGCCAGTGCAGCCCAGTCCCTTTCTCCCCTGAGTGGCACCCCTCTCTGCAACACCTGTGAGTCAGGGCTTTTGCCAGGCGCAGGCAGTGACTGCAGCCAGAGCAGGTGGGCAGCCTCTGCCCTGGGACTTCATGGAAAAGGCAGTGGTGAGCAGGGGCTGGCAGTAGTGGTGGCAGCCAGCCTGTGGGCACTCTCTCTTGGCCTGGTCTCAGGAGCAGCTTCTTCATTCACAGCATCCCTGCAACAGCTCTGTTGCCACCTGGCTTGAGCCCAGCTTGTGTTCCCCTAGGAGGAAGACTTTTTCATCCATGGAGGTGTTTTCCCCTCTCTTTCACCTAGGAATTTGGTGAGAATGCACCTTCCCATGACATCCATCTAATCTGTACTCCACTGGTTTTGGCCACCATTTTCTCGGTAGCCACCATTTTGTTGTTGGCATGGGACTTGGATAGAGGGTTGAAGCTGACCCAAACAGGGAGAGGTGGTGTTTCTTTGAGTTTTCACTGTAAATTTTTCACTTGAGTTAATTTTTTGTGATCTATGTTTTATCAGGAATATATATACAGTAATACCTCAAATATCACTGGTGGTTGGCTCCAGAAACATGCTGCAAGAAGCGAAATCCATGGAGTAGGGATTGATGTACAGTGAATCCTCTCTGTATAACGACTTCTCCTTCACAACCTCACCCATTTGCGAAGCAATTTTCCTGCAATTATGATTCAGCTGTCTGCGAACTGAGCTGGGCAACACATGCGCAATTGACTCTGCTCAGTCGAGGGGCGGTGCCGTGGTGCCTGTGGGGCGGGACTCACCCTGCCCTGCGGGGATGGGGTTGCAATAGTGGCACCGTGCCCGTGGTCCCTGTACCAGGGGTAAACTTGCCCCNATTAACGACCTGCAGTTCTTTGCGAGGTTAGGCTTTCACGATGGCATTGGCATGTGCCTTTCCTCGCGATGGAGGAGGTATAACTGTATATATGTAAATGCCGCTTGCCCACCGCCCTGCCCCCTCAGCCCCAGTGAGCACTGGGAAGTGTTCCCTTCCCCTCCCTGCGCTGTGTGCTGGGATAGGGGAGTGGAAGGGGGTGTTCTCGAGGTCACTGCAGTGCCACACAGACATGGCCAGCCACAGTGCCTCATGGGCAGGGATCCCTGCAGCACCATGCTTGCCCATTCATCATGGCAGCTTGCTTAATAAACCCTTGACACAGTCTTATAAAGCTTCCACACCATTTTATTAATCTTTCCAACACTCTTATAAATGAGCGAACACCAGGTGACCCCTGGCTGAGCAAGTGGCACCTACCGCCACTGCCCCTGCTGCTGTGGAGTGGCTAGGTCTCACCCCCACTGTGTGAGAGGGACAGAGTACGCATGTGTGAATGTTTGCTGGGCCAATCAGTGGGCCTGGTTCTCATGCTGCTCTCGTGACCTGGAAAAAAAATATGAATGGGAGAATAAGCATTAAAACTGCTTCACTGAAAAATATCTGCAATGGACCAGAGCAGCGAATGCTGAAGCACAAAGTAGTGAGGGATTACTGTATATATAGTCGGGTCTTCTATAGCACGGTACTGCAGGACTTCCCCCCATACGCGAAGCCCTCATTCTGTATTGATTGGCAGCTCATTAATATGCAAATTTGCCCTGCACCCTTACATGGCCCCCTGGTGCTCCAGCGCTGTTTTGGCACTACCCTGCTGTGTGTCAGTGTTTCCCAGTGCCCACGGCCACCCCATGCAAGGAAAAACCCCTTTTCCACTTGGCTGGGAATACTGGCACCAGGGAGCCTCCCATGCCACTGTCCCGGTGTCTTTCCATGTGGGTAGACCTAGTCTTTCCATGCTCGGGGTAGATGAGTATGTCTCGGAGAGTCATTTGAGAAAGTCTGGGACATGACGTCTAACCTAAGAGTGTGTAAATCTTTCATAACTGCACGCAGCTGCTTTCCTCCAAGAGGAGTGGGGCGGGCGCCATTTGGAGTGGACCTGCTGCAGCCGCTGTGCTCCCAGGGGAGCGGGATGGAGCGGGATGGGTGCCACTTGGCGTGGGCTGCAGCCGCTGCGCTCCCAGGGAAGTGGGGCGGGGGGAGGCCAGGCACTGCTCGGAGCAGACCCGCCACAGCCACTGCACTCCCAGCAAAGCAGGATAGGGAGGGCTGGCATGGTGTGGGTGTGCCACCGGGGGGACCCGCTGTAGCTTTCTCGCTCAGAGCAGAGCAGAGGGGGATGGGGAGGGCTGGCGCGGTGCAGTCGCACCAGTGGGGGGATTCACTGTAGCCTTCTCACTCACAGTGGAGGGGAGCAGGTTGATTTGAATATTCATGACTGCCTAATTGAATATTCATGCATGCCAGGTCACGCATGTGCAGTTGCAAAAAGGGGCCTCCTAAATTGCTGAAAAATCAAATTGCTAAGATGTGAAGCCGCAATATGGGGGGCGCGACGTGGAAGAGATCCAACTGTACAGTCATACCTCGCATATTCATGCTTCCAATGACTTTTTCGTATCCTCAAGGATTTTTTCAGTGAAAACTACTCAGTTCCTCACAGGGTTTTCCTGTTGGCCCATGCGCACAGTGTCCCTGTCACCCTGCAGGGCGGAACCAGCCCAAGCCAGGAGGCAGGACAGCTACAACTCGGAAGGTGGAACAGCTTGCTTGGGAGCTGCCCAAACTCCCTCCTGCATGTGTGCTGTAAAGGTTATATGGTGTCAGTACTTTATGATGGCTGCTTGCCGTGGGTCCTTGGTTCTCAGGTTGCGCCGTGACTATGGCTCACACCAGTTCCGCAGTCCCTGCCTGCCCCCTGCCACTGCCCTGGCCCCCAGTGCTGGGGCTGAGCCTGGCTGCCTCCCATGCGCCACTCCCCCTTCTCCTCCCCGCTGTGGGGATCCACTTCTCCACCCACCTGGCTCCTCTACAGTGGGAGGAAGCTGGAGTGTGGGGCTGTGGTGCCCAGGGAGACCCCAAGTTGGTTGGAGGTGGTGCGGGCAGGCATGGGGGGCTCTGTTTGGCTGGAGTTTTCACTGCCAGGAAAAAAGAGAAGAAGAAAAAGCTCTCTCACCTGCTTCAAGGAGAGCTCAGTCATTCAAAGCAAATCCAAGCACAGCACACAGAGGGCATGTGCCACATAGCCATGGCCCCTTTCCCCGAGTGCACCTTAGCAGAGACAGCATGGGAGGGGGAGGTATGTGTGCGTGTGTGTGTGTATGTGGTTGTGTGTGTCCCAGAGTCACTGTTTCCATAGGAACAGGCAGGGGGAGGCAGTGGCAGAGCGGCCCCCTCTCCTCACTTCCGTCCCCAGCTCCCCGCGACTGTCCTCAGTGCCACTCTCCCTGCCCCCACACTCCCGCCACGTCCCTGCCAATGTGCACACTTCTTTCCATCCTGGGTGGATGCGTCTGTGAGCGCACTTCGTTCAGCGAATAAGGGCTGTGAGTGGGATGCTAGCAAGTGCTTGGTTAAAAACTTTTTAGTCCATCAGTGAGAGAAACTATCGATGTACAGCTGTACCAAAGGTTTACATTTAAAGGTGAGCTGGAATAAAAAAGACTAGTTTGCATTGTGCAATCGTTTTCTGGATGTGAATAGGACTCATATGACTAGATTTTAAAAAATGCTGGATGCACTGAAGAGATGACTAGAGACATTTCTTTTTCTATAAAATACAATTTTTTAAAAATTATTTTTTACTATATGTCTTCATGTTGCTAGAAGTCATATGTGTGAGGGTGAACTCTCATGTGTAAAATAATTTTTCTGTATTATCTTTGCAATCCTTCTGCTCTCATTTTTAGTGGTTTCAGTGGGTTTTCATTTTGATTGTCCTAATCTACATTGTAAATTTCTTTTGCAGGGACTGCCTTTCAATTTATGCTTTTGCAGCAACTCTACAATTAGATAGAGTTCTGATTGGAACATTGGGGGCCTACCATAAGACAATTACTGATTTTGATTGTACATGTAACAGTAGTGCGCATGGCACACTACTCTCTTTGAGAGCTGGGCTGTGTTCCAGTGAGAAGAGTAGTTACTCCCTCGTCTCTAATACTTCTTTTTAAAATAAAAATAAAACAATTAATTAAACAGATCTGGCCCAGCACAAAGGAAGAGGCTGAATGGTAAGATGCTTTACCAATGCTGCCATCTCTTGGTCTTGTTTGGTATTGCCATCCTTAAAAATGTATGGGAGATACGGTTGGATTCTTAAAAGTAAAACCAAAATTCCTCCCTCCAAACCCTGAAGTTTACAAATGACATATTTTTTTCTTTTTTTTTTCCCTGTAAAGCCTCTCAATTTTCGTGTAAATAAAATCTTTAAACGGACAGCAGCATTTATCTCAAACAAGGCTACTTTCAGTCTTTTATGTTTTCAATAAATTTCTTGACAGGGTGCCACTACTTTGAGGCTGTTTTGAACTCAAGTTAAAAATTAAGAGTGAGAAACACAGAGATCAAAAGAAATAAAACAACAGATCTATCCAGTAGTACTACATGCTTCCTGAACTCCTAAAAGGTCTCTTTTTCAACTGGAAGCCATGATGAGACCGGATTAAAATATCTGTCTTTCTATGCTCGCATAAACTGAGACTCCACTTTCATTTACAATGGTTACTTTGGGGTTTTTATAAAATAAGGTCATAGGTTAGTTTCCAGTGGGCAATTCAAAATGTTGATTTCAAATGATAAACTATAATTCTGTGTGGAGATTTTAGTGTTGAGGGGTTTTGTGGCTTTTACTTTTTCCCCTTCCTTTAGCCAGAATCTTTGTCACTGGAAGATACCAATTTCCATACCTGAATGAATTAATAAAAAACATGGATTCCAATAGTCTTATATTTTTTCAAAGCTTAACAAAAAAGTCAATCAGGTTTTGGTGCTTGGGGTTTTTTTCCTTTCCAGTTTATCAATGTTTTAAAATATGGAAGTTTATGATTCTAGGTTAAAATGACAGTTTTATTTAAGTTAGCGTATATGAAAACCTGTGAGATCTGAAAGTACAATTCTGAAATTACAGTAAGCTCCCATTTATTCACGATCTGCATCTCTACAGTTTCAATTGTTTGATATTTATTTTTCAGTGAAAAAGTGGGTCCGCGTATCTGCAGATAACATAGCAAACACAGTCAGCTCATGGATATGTAATGAGATTGTGAATATGTAAATTAGCACCACCCGTCACCCCTGCCCCCCACCATCCCCAAGCACCGTCCATTTGCACTGTTTAAGGGAAAGGGGAACCACCACTATCACCCTGGAGCTGGGACTGCTCCAGGGTGGGCAGTATGTGAGGTGGCAAACCAGGCGCAGTTACAGGCAGGTGGTGTAGAGGCAGTGGGGGCCCTCTGTGGTGTCTGCGCAGCTGGCATTGTTTTCTACTGGGCTGCAGGAGTGGGCCAGCATTGTGTATGTCTGTGCGTGAGAACAGCAGACACCTTCCCCCCACCCCTGTGGCCCCTGCAGATCCCCCTGTGACCCCCTTTGTTTTTGGGGCAGCAAAGGGAAGGGTGGCCTCACAGCTCCTGCCTCCTGCACCCATGGAGCAGTGCCCTCACTCCCTCTGTGCTGCCCCAGGGGCTGAGACCATGGGGGCCCCCTAGCACTGGCAGTGCTGCCCTGTCTTCAGTGTCCCATTCTGGCCTGGAAGAAGGAGGCAGGTTCAATGGCTGAAAAACCTTAGAAAAAATAAAAAGAGAGAGAAAAAAATCTGCCCACTGCCAGTTTCCAATCAGCATGGTACAAGTTCATGTAAGTATGCAGCAGCTGCCGAAGGACTGGCTCCTCCTGGGCGGACAAGCACGCTGGGGCGGGGGGTTGAGTTCTTGTTGTTCGTCCGGCTTGGAGGGTGCATCGCAGCCTGCTTGCTTCACCTGTTTGCCCAGGCCATGGGGCGGTTGCGGCAGGTCCAGGCTGCCCCCTTTATTGGCAGCCTTGGGCTCAGCGGGGCACTTTGGGCGATTGGCACCTGGACAGGGGCACCTGCAGGCCCTGTGCTGCCCCCAGTGCCTGTCGTGAAGAGAGCCACGGGACCCAGCCTGGCCCAGGGTCATTCATTGACGTGGAGCCCCTGTACTGGTTCTGGTACCCTGCTGTCACTGCCCACCACCCATCCTACATCACACGTAAGGAAGAGCCAAACAGCCCCTTTGGGCAAGGAATGAGACACTCCCAACCTCTCCTGAGATGAGTGAGCACTGTGGTAGCCTCAACCCTTGAACACTGCCCCAGCACATGAGCAAAAAATGTCCTTGCACCTGCTGGGACTTAGGGGGCAGAGAGGTTCTTTCATCAGTTCCAACTCCCCTGCCATGGGCAGGGGCACTTTTCTTGGGTGGTTCGAGCCCTGTCCGACCTGGTCTTGAACACTTCCAGGGATGGGGAACAGTGGAATAAAACTTTCTAGTAAGAACAGACAACCTTCCAGCAGAAACTCTAACAGTGTTCCCAGAGTCCCTCCATGTCTGCTGCTGTCTGGCCTCTCGCTGTCTCCCATTGGCCACCTGGGTGCCACCAAACCATGTCATTTTTGTGGCAGCTGCTGCTCCAGGACAGGAGCAGCAAGGCTGGGCACGGCTCTGTGGATGGGATGGGATGGGATGGGAGGTGACAGACTTGCCATGGGCGCTCCAGGGAATAAACAGAGTGTCCTAGGTCTCCTGCTGGCTTCTAGCTCCGTGCCACGCCGTAGCCAGCCACAGCTGGGGCTGACTAGAGAACTGCCCATTTCCCGTTTCCGTAGCAATGCTAGGGAGACGGTACTATGTTGAGGTGGTCCCTCTGCCACAGCTCCAAACTGAAACAGTTTTTAGCACCGTGCCTCCACCCACTCCTGGGGCTGCCGGGGAGAACCTCCCACTGCTCCTGGTGCACACCGGCTTTCCACCATGACTTCATCCCACCCTAGGAAAGGCCGAGGGGTGTTTGTGTTCTGGTGTGGTCCTGGTGGAGGCTCAGGATATGCAGTCACCCCGACGCCCTCCTCCTCTGTGCCAGAGTCAGGCAGCTTCGTGGCTTCTGCAGCTGGTGCCCAGTGGAGCCTTGGGGCTACACCAGGGCCACACTTGCCTCTGCCCAGGCCCCAGCTCCAGCTCTGGTCCTTGCCCACGTCCTGCTGCCTCCTGCAGCAGCCGCCCATCCACCTTGCTGGAACGCAGCCATGTCGAGCAGCACCCAGGTGACTGACATGAGCCAATGTTTTCTTGCTGTTGCTTCGCAGCTTCGCCATGTTTGATCACATTTGAGTTGAGTTTAAAGATGGCTTCCCAGCCAGGAAGGCATTCCCTTAGGTCTCCTGAGGTGGCATAGGGCAGTAGGCGCTCTCAGAAATCTCTTCTAGAGCTCAGGAGTGGAGGGGGCGTGGCTACGCCTGGGGCTTAGTTGCATATTCTTGGGTTTGCTGTCTTCATGGATTTCATCTTTCGCGCCTCCTCCCTGGACCCGCTCACCCACGAAAAGCCAGGGTTCATGTATTGAGATCGAATATTTATGCAGNCCTGGGGAGTCCCCAGGAATCGTGATGAAGGGGTCCCTGAGCCTATGCCACCCCCCGGCGAGTCCTGGGCTTTGGCTGCTGCCACTGCGGAAGCTGCAGCGGGTGGAGGAGGCAGTGCGAGGCTGTATGTACTTATGAGAACTCTTCGCTGTGTTCCCTCCTGGGGGACATGCCTGGCATAGCATAGTGGTGGCTTGGGCTGCCCCTGCATAACTCTGCTGGCACTTAAACATGCGAGAGCAGTGGCTTCAATGGCTGCCTTGTCACTATGGTAACACTGCTGATGGCACACTGGCAGTGCAGCATCCTGGTGCTGAGGAGAGATGCTGAGGGCATGCTGCATTTTCCAGGAATTTTGCAGGCTCCAGGACACACCCCAGAGAGGACAGACTTGCAGAGTTTAAACCCATGTTTGACTCCAGCACTAAATTTATGTATTTAGGTAGAGTCAAGCCTAAAATGAACAAATTTCTTCCAGAAATTGAGCTTAAAAACTATGTGAACTTCAATGTCCTGCTTTCAAATAAACCAAGCAAACAGACAGAACAAAACCTCTGCTAATGTGTACTGTAAAAACAAAAGCTTTGTAGAAAAGGTGACAAAATAGGTAATTAAACTGGAATGCATCTGGCTTTTAAGCTGGCTGGCAGCTAGTCCCCATGGTATCATGGGACGCAAACCGGGACAGTATGTGCCAGCGCCTCTCCAGCATGGGGGGGGCGGATGGGGACGGCAAAAGAGTGGGGATTTCCCATTTTGTAACCTCACTCAGCTATTCCACAAAGCATTGTTACTTCTGTAGCTGGAGGTTTGTTTTGTTGGTTTTTTAGCAAGCAGGAATTTGAAGTTGTGTTTTTTTAGCTCAATGCCCCACTGTCTGGCCCAGTGGACACATTGGGGCGGGCTGTACAGCCCCGGGACTGCACGCCTCTGGCACACCATAAGTGCATGTTTAAACATAGTTTGTGCCGCACTCAGACCCCCAGCTGGCCAGGCCCCACCCCGGGCTCGGGTAGAAGAATGTGAGCAGCTGGCTGTGCCTGGCCAGCCCATCACCATGGGAATGGCACTGGCATAGTCAGTGGCTAAGACGGCCCTGCTGTCTCTCGTGCGGCGCTGTCGGCACGGGTAGCCACAGCCGTGCCTGGGTACTCGGAGCAGCAAATCCGGGCCAGCGCGGGCAGGCAGACCAGTGCACCAGCAGTCTGTGTAGTGACTTGGGGGGTGGGAAGGAATTTGCATATTCATGACTGCCTACTTTGAATATTCATGTGTGTCAGGTCACACATGTGCAGTTGTGAAACGGGCCTCCCCAATCGCAGAAAAATCACACCACAAAGATGTGAAGCCGCTATCTGGGAGGCGTGAAGTGGAGAGGGCTGACTGTATTTGGATTTGTAACACAATTTCACACTAGTCTCCTTAGAAAATCCCACTGTAGTGCCATTCTGCTTTGCTACTCAGGCATTTTAGTAGTGGAGGAAGACAACTGGTTTTATTCTCACATTTGGTTTTTTATTAGTATTTTATTAGTATTTTTCTTTTACTCTTTCTGCTTCTGGGACTCCTGGATAGGTAATTTACGGCCTAATAACAGAGCCCTATACAACTGTCCTGGTTGCCACAGGCCTGATGATATCTGAGAAGTGTTTTAAAGACATGTTTTGTTTGAAATTGCTTTTCTGTTCCTCCTTAGATGAAATGCTGCTGCTACACACATTTATTTTGGACTGGGAGAAGCCGCAGTGGAGGAGAGATGGTGCGTGTTTATAAAGACACCTGAAAAAGAAAGCTTTTTGGGAGCCGAAATTTGCTGGGGAAATGAGAAGTGCGCCGCTCACATTTGGAGAAGTGGAGTTTATAAAGGCTGGGACGGGCATTAGGGTAATACTGCTGAGGCCATGGCTAACATTTGCATTTGTGCAGGTAAAAGTGGTGGTCCACAGATGTCTCCACTCTGATCTTCTGAATAAATGTGCTGTAGCCCTGAGCATTCTACTGTCCTGGGATCTGCTGCAGAGTAGCATCCTGTGTTTTTCTGTGATCCTGAAGAGATACCTGGCTCTGTGCTGCTGCCCGTGTGTCCATGCTAGTGCTTCTTACTCAGCAGGTCCCAGTGGCCTTATGGCTTCTGCATCACCACACTCTTGGTACAGCGTAATGGTGGTATTGATTAAGGGCTCCTGAGAAATTAAACACTTTGCCTGGTTTATTTGAAAGAAAGCAAGGAGAGGAAAAAAGAAGTTCATGTGTGTAATACAACAAGTAGAGCCAAGGCTCTATTGGTTTCATGAAATCTTGCAGTTTAATAAAATAAATGAGTTTGCTATAGAGCTCTAGAGGGAATCCTGGTAGGTTTTGTTCCTTTTCTGCTTGATGCTGCTTTCAAACAACAAGTCCCAGGTGGTCTCCCTCATTTCCTCTTGGTTTAGTATGGCTTTTCAATGAACTCCCCTCCAGCTCCTCAGCTGATTTTTGTGGGCATCTCTGTAGAATTTACCAACCAAACTTGTTTTTCCTTTTTCACCTGGTTGCACTATCGACTTTCCATCTCTCTGTTACTTTTATACTGAGAGTGTTTGCAACAAACTATGTGAAGTGATGGTGACCTTTCTGCAGCAGCATTTTAGTGGCTCCTCCTACCTATTAGTTATTCTCTTTGTAAAAAGCAACTGTTTTAGTTGTGTCTTGCAATTGTCGTCCCTTTTCTAAATCTGCCAGCTCACCTCCTTTGCTGACCAGCAAAACTTGTCCCTCCCTCTGCATTCTGTCTCCCCAAACATTTTAGCAATCACATATCACACACATATCCTGTTTTTACTTATTAAACATCTGTTTATCCTTCCATTCCTTTTGTTTTTTTTTTTTTTTTTTTAATGCCTCATCCTTTCTCCACTTGGGAAAATATCTGGTCCCATCTGAAGAACACAGTGTGATCTTTTTCTCCAGCTTTCGGAGCACCCCTTTTGCTTACTTTTGATCTGTACCCTCACTCCAGAAATTAGGATAAATTTTTCCACCACTTTTGAAGCCCTCTAGAAACTGAGTTTCAGATTCCCATAAAGAAGTGTCTTTCTCTTTCTGAGATTATGGTTGTGATGTCTTCAAGTTGAATTATCTGCCCCAAGGCTGAATTTTCACACCTTTTGTAACTGTAACTGATGTCATCAGACAACTTCTACAACAGAAGTTGCTTAATGAAGAAGACAACTTTGTGTTTCGAGTGTTGAGTAAGATTATGTCACCCAAATTAATATGCATTAAGTAGGCAGAAAATATTAATGCAAATTTTACGGTATAAAAGACACAGCTTTTTACGACTTGCTGTGCTTGATTTGTGGGAACCTTCACCTTGCACCCTGCGCAGAATAAAGAATGTATCCTTTGCTTGCATTGCCTCCACGGTGGGGAAGCTCCAGGGCTGCAGCGGGGAAGGGGTGTCCCCGGGCTCTGGTCGACACTCTTGGAGCCTGGGAAACCGTAACTTTGCAACACTGCGATACCTGAGGCCCCTTATGGCGGGGGATGGTGTTGAAGTTTCTTTCCTTTTAACTGCGGCGGCTACAATACATACATCTGCAGGTCCTGAGTGCAGGAGTGGCAGTGCTGGCCATATGGAACCAACAGAACATCCCTTACCCTTGCTGCAGTGGGGGGAGGGCATGGGGGGGAACAGCTCCATTTTCCTGGGGCACTTTCCCTGGGGCTATGTCATCACCAGGTGCACTGGGCGCACAGTCCCCAGGCACAGACTGCATCACCTTCCCCACCTGTAGCCACAGAAACAGTAACACACGCCCGGTGGGGATCAGTCCCTCGGCTGGGCTTAGAGTAACAGGGGATGGTGTGACTTGTGGAGGTGCTGTGCTGTGTCTCAGCGGCTGCCTGGGGCATACTGCGGTGTGAGGCTTCCACTGTAGGGACCAGGCATGGAGACACACAGGAGTGGAGCAGGGACTGGGGCACAGCACCGTGGGACCATAAACGGCACGGGAGTGAGAGGCACTGTGTGCCTTCCCTGCGGGGCCAGGCCAGTCCCGCCCCACAGGGAGTGCCGGTGCCACCTCTAGGCGAAGCAGAGGCACTGTGCATGCATCGACTGGGAAGCTTCACAAATCACTGAGGCAGATTTGCAAGAAAAATTTCTCACAAACTAGCGAGGTCTCAATGGAAGGGTCACAATGCAGCTAGGTATTACTGTAGTGAGACTGGGGGTGACATGCATCTGAGGAATGCTAATGTCTTAAATAAATTCCATTTCTCTGTAGAATAAATATGTGTCTAACCCAAGGCAAGTCTGGAAAGGTGCTGGTAAAGTGTCTTAGTTTTACAGACACAGAAACGACCTGCCTCTAGGGGAATTTCTGCTTTCTCAAGAGAGATTGCAGTAATGTGTGTTGCAGGGAGTATACCTGACTAGCAGAGGATCAGGTGTCCTCTTACTGAAATTTGTTTGCACTCCAGACTGATGCTGAGCTACGGAAACCATTTTGGATTTTATCTCAGCATTAGGAAGCACTTTGTCAACTGGATAGCGATATGTCATCTTCTGCTCTGCATCAATCCATGTTTAAATACAGATGGAGCTGTCTCATATGAGCCTCCCTGTCCAACTACTGCTGTAGCTTTGATTTTGGTACCCTGTGTTTGGAATCAGATCCTAATCCACATCAGAAAGCAAACAAACCCCAAGAGATGGAGTCCAGTTGATATATTATCATAGGCTGACTGGGTGTTTGCTCCACTTCTGACAAGCTTGTCCCGGGGATATTATTGCCCAACAGAAGTATGTAATGTAGATCTAATGATCGTCCTTTTTATCTTCATTATAATTTTAGCTAATCCTCGCCTGGCTTCATGTAAGGGGAATGACCACGTCTCTGTGTGTGTGTGTGTCTGTGTGTGTGTGAGGTTATGCTCTACTCCATTCTGGCTGCTCTGTTCCTGCGCTTCCATCAGTGAACCAGCAGAATGGCTGTTGTATTGGTCTCTCTGCCAATCTCCAGGGGTTCTCAAATTAGGTTCCTGGCTGAGATGGGAAGAAGGAAAAGTGCTTTTCTCTGGCCCTCTGTAGTAAAACTCAGGAAGCTACAGGACAGTTATCGAGGAGTGAGGTCTGAAAGCTGATGGAAACAGCTGGGTAGAAAATAAATCACTGAGGCAAATAAAAACAGTGCTTTCAATATGCCTCAGTTTCAGAAATCAAAGTGCTCTATTCACATCCATTACCATGTGACAGAAAACCACATGCTGCATAAGGTTTACTGAAGCTCATGATGTGAGATGAAGACTGCTCAAATCTTTTATCCTTGCAAAGAATAAGGAAAAGTGTTCCTAGGTGTCATAGTTTGACCCTGGCTGGATGCCAGAGATACACCACAACCTCTCCTGGAGGAGAAAAACTAGAAAATGAAACTGGAAAATAAAACTGGTCACAGGTAAAAAGCAAGGCAACTACAAGTAAAGAATATAAAGGGTTTATTTTCTAACTAACAAAATCAGAACTGCAAAGGAAGCATCATTTAGAAGGCAACCTTTCTCCCCCACCCCTCCTTCTCTTACAACAGATGTAATATTCCCTTTTTCACCAGGAGACAAAGGGGGAACGTAGGGTAGGGGTAAACCAGGCAAGTTGGTATTATCTGACCAGATCCAGGGTAGGAACCATCTCTCTGCCCTTCCATAAAGTTCTCTCTCTCTCTC